>PVHX01016701.1:0-42513 GCA_004024805.1 Geosciurus inauris
GAAATGAATTCCTGAGAAAGGCTAGATGTAGTGAAGCCCAGGGTTGCCTTCTTCCTACCAATGTGGATGTGATGAGAAAGAATAGCAGAAGAAACAAGTCTGGTTATGAAGGTACCAGAGACTGTTGCTAGCAACAGGGGAAATTCAATAACTGCTGAGAGTGTATGGATGGATGAGATGTTCTCAGCCCACACCTACATTGCAACATGCTTTTCACCTAGGTTACTACGTAACGTAAACAGTACTAATGAGATATAGCCTTTACTTTTTCTCTTGAGTCAAGCATGGCTGTGAGCCTGGCCCTCTCTGTCACTGCTATATCCTCACCATCAGGGAGATGGAGTAACTGGATATTCCTGAGACAGAAGGAAGCATTTTCTCTATTAACTCTATGCATCTCTCTAATTTTGATGTCAAGTGCAGGACTGGAAAGTTCATGTTAATGATAGAATTTCCACTGTATAAAAGGTATCTCCTCACATGGTGGGCTTTAGCAATGTGCAGTACTGTCGATACTGCCTGGGTCTCTGAATGATGCTGATGTCCTCAATAGGTCATAATACACTGCTGAGGCCTTAGTGATAGCTGGTCTCAACAACTCAATATTGTCATAAGCACTGCTCAGGACAGCCATCTGGTGAACAGATAGCCTCTTCTCACAAAATGTGTTGTTTCTGAAGGTATAGATTTCATTCTTCATCATCATCAACTAACATTTTTGTGAGGTTAGCTTCAGAGAGAAAAATCACCTCATCTTAGTAACCCTCCAAAGAGTTACATCATGAAGGAAAAACAAAAGATGAAACATCTGGAAACCCCATTCATCCATCTTTCAGCCTGCAAAGAGGTAAAGGGATATGTGTTAGCATTCTCTGGGTTTAAGGTAACCAGGAACTGCCTTCTACAAAGGGAGAAGAGAGAATTTCTTGTTAGTAGCAGAGGAGAGGAGGAGAAATGAAGAAAAAGAGCAAAAGAAGAGACTGAAGGCAAATGGGAGGGAGAAAGGGGACTTTTTCTGTATAGAGACCCATTCAGAGATCCGAGCCTTTTCTGAAGGCTCAGGGTGTCTGAGCGTAGAGAGAAGATTTAGATGATCCAGGTCCTTTCTCTGTGGCTTTGGGCTTAGGCCACCTACACAAAGTCACTTCTGGTTGATCTAGGATAATTGTAATTTTTAAAACTACATATTTTTTCATTGTACCTCCTCCTAATACATTTTGGAGGAAAATGTTATAAATTTTCACATAGTTCTTTTTCAGTTTAATGAATAAAGTGGCTCCTGGAACTGAGGGTAATATCGAAAGAAAATTAAACACTTTAAAACTGGCTGTAAAGTCATATAGAATTTACATTCGGAGGAGTAAAAGTAATTATTTTATTTCAGACTCTGAAGTTGGAAATGTGGAGCTCCTTCATGAAATATAAAGAAAAAAAAAGATATACAAACACTGTTTAATCATAATGGCCAGTCGAAGAAATAAGATTTGGCTCTTTATGGGAAATGAAGTAGAGGCAATCAACAGGGACATTAACGGTAAAAAAAATCACTCTTAGGAAACAGCCATTGTTCGATGGTGGTAGGGGAGAGATTGAAACCAACAATGAGATTCCAAATCATGGCTCATACTTCTGAGGACAATCTGGTATTTCCAACAATAATTTCTGAGAATAAGCTATATTTCCAATGAAGTTTGGGGCTTGTGCATTTCCTGATGGTCCCTTTGGAGAGGTCTGGAGAGTAATGTTTTCTTCATTCACCAATAAAATGCATATATCCTCAATATGCTATTGATTATAACCTGAGATATGCCAGCAAATACAATTGCATACCCATGGGTATACATATGGGACATACATCAAACACAAAGACCAGGGCAAAATACATATTTACATCTACCATAACTGTGCTTTTATATACTAGGTCAGATTATTTGCTCCTCAAAAACCACATTATACCATGGCTTCATTAGAGTAGCCTAAATAATAGCAAGCTTCATAAGGACTCTCCTCCTTACCTAAGCAACAATTCAGAGAATAGGTGCAGTTGGAAATGACAAGTGTCCTCTGTGGTATGATTCATGATTCATGGACTGGGATGGAAGAAAACTTCATTAACATAAATATATAGTTTTCTAGGCAACCTTGGATTATTAATATTCTAGTCAGCTAGAAAATACAAGATCATGGAGAAGTCAAAATGGTCATACTACCACAATGTTATACATATTTAAGGCAATCTGCATCAAAATTGATATAACATACTTCACTGAACTAGAAAATAAACCTAGTTCTAAAATGCATATGAAAAACTGAGAGACCCAAAACAGACAAAGTGGTCTTGAGGAAGAAAAGCAATGCTAGAGACAACACAAAACGGGACTTTGAATTATACTATAGAACTCTGCTAACAAAACAGCATGGAATTGACATCAAAACAGGCATGCAGACCAATAGGATATGATAGAAGACACAGAGACAAACCCACACAAATACAGATATGACACTAGACAAAGGAACCAAAAGCATAAGTCTTTTTAACAAATTGTATAGGGAAAACTAGATATCCACATGCAGAAGAATGAAACTGGACCACTATCTGATTCTGCACAAAAGTCAACTCAAAATGGGCCAAAGACATATGAGTTAGACCAAAAACTCTGCAACTGATTGAAAAAGATGCAGGCCCAACATTCCTACACATTGTCATATCAACTTCTTTAACAAGACTCCTAAAGTGTAAGAAATAAAACCAAAAGCAAATAAGTAGGATGGCACAAAATTGGTTCTGCACAGCAAAGGAAACCGAAGTGTGGAGAGAGAGCCTAGAGAATGGGAGAAGATCTTTGCCACCTGCTTTGACAGGGGACTAATATCCAGAATAAATAAATAACTCAAAAAACTTAACACCACACACACACACACACAAAAAAATCAATATATGGACAAAACAACTAAAGTAAACTGCAGGCCTCACCTCACTATAAACTCCCTTATGCAGAATCTTGGCCACCATAGGGAAATATAAATTTTATTACCATTTTACAGATTGATACATTTTGCAAGAGAGAAGAAGAATGGTCTGAAGTTCCCTGTGTTCAGGCTGTCTTTGTCCTAAAATCCTAAATTATGCCAATGGTGTAAATTAGACTCAGCTGTAATTGCTCCCAGGAGAGAAAAAGGCCTTAAGGAATCCCCTACTGAGGGGAAAAAAAACAAGGGGGACCCCCCCAAAAAACTTCCACCTCCTGCTGATATTCAACAGCAGTCTTCCTGTACTCCATACCCTGGCCCTCCTCTATCTGCCCCAACAGCCAAATCAAATATACTGTCTCTATAGGAGATGCCAGGGGGAGAATCTGGATCAGTACATTTTTCTTTCTCCCTCTAAAACTTAAAATAGATAAAGATGGACTTAGGGAGGTTTTTGGAAGAACCAGATAAATATATTGAGGTGTTTCAGAACTCATGCCATATATATGACCTCACCTGAAAAGATATTATGCTATTACTTAACCAAACTTTAACCTCCAATGAGGAGGCCACCCTAAAAGCAGATGAACTATTTGGAGATGACATACATCTTGCTCATGACCCATTCTAGCACAAACTAGAAGCAAACCTAATGATCTATCTGCACAGGCAAGTCCCAGAAAAGATCCTGACTGGGATCCAAATGAGCTGGACACCTAGAAAATTAGACATTTCCAGATATTGATCCTTCAGGCCCTCAGGAGAATCAAGCAAAAGCCTATTAATTATTCCAAGGTATCTGAGATCATGCAAGGCCCTCAGGAAAAGTCCTGCTATTTCCATGGAGACACTCAGGGAGACAATGGGAAAACAAACCACTGTGGATCCTAAACACACAGAGGGCTGCTGTCTACTTTTAAAGGGTAAAATTATCAATCAGCCCCAGACATTTGAAGGAAATTACAAAAATTGGCCTATGGCCCTGATCAATCCTTAGATGATATCTTCCGGCTTGCAACTTCCGTTTTTTTGTAACAGAGATCAGGAGGAAAAGAAGAAAAGGAAGCAGACAGACAGGAAAAAGGTTGAATTGCTGGTCATGGCCCTAAGACAAGTAAGCTTCCTGGATGAGAAAGCAGGGAAACAGAATGCACCCCGAGCCACAAAAGGGACTTGTTTTCATCGTGAAGAGAAGGGACATTTCAAACAGGAATGCCTACAGGCCAAACAGCCACCTCTCGGGCCTTGCCCTAAATGTCAAGGCAATAATCAGAGAAATGAATATCCTCAGGGGCATAGGTCTTCAAGGCCAGATTCCTCCACACAGGCCTTAGGAGGTCCCAGGTCAATTCTAACGGCTCCTATAATTCCTATCACCACACAGGAACCCTGGGTATACTTCTCCTAAGGGAGCCAAGAGGTTAGTTTCCTCTAATGGTGCAGCGGGTGTCTGGATGGCCTATTACCAGAAAGTTTACTCCCTCACTGAGTTGTGAATTGCATGGGATGATGTTTTCTCATGTATTCCTGATAGTTCCAGAGTGTCAAACCCCTTTATTGGGGAGAGATTTACTTTCAAAACTTTAGGCTTCTATAATGATGAATTTGGGACGACTACTACCATTATGTTTACCTCTATTAGGATGTGATATAAACCCTAAAGTATGAGCCACTGAATGCAAAATTGGACAGGCAAAAAGTTCATTCCCAATCAAAGTAGTCTTAAAGGATCCCTCTGTCTTTCCACATCAGAGACAATACCCCCTACACCCAAAGGCAAAAAAGGGCTTATTAAATATTATTCAAAACCTCAAAAGCCAAGTGTCACAGGAAAGCAGGGAGCTGAAACTCCAAACCTTGGTTCTTGTGTTCCAGTGAAAAAATATTTAAAGTCAAACGCCAAAAGCCATGCAAGAGAACTTTATTAGAAGTGAAATTGAGGTGAAAATAAAGTAAAAGGAAAGAGGCTCAAGCAAAAGTCACACTCAAGGGGGAGAAAGGGCCATCTCCAAGTAGAGAATGACAAAGGAGACAATACTGTCCTCAATTTTATTACTGTCTGATATTAACCAGGAGAACTGGGGACCATCTTCTGTACTCTTTACCAATCAAGTGTTCAACAACTCCTTCACATTTGGTGGTGAAATTTTACACTTTAGTTTGTTCTCTGCAGAACTGTCATGCAGAACAGGCCATCTTATACGGGGAGGCTTCATCTACAAGTCAATCCCATATTAATTTGGGTGCTAGGGTCAATAACTGGTCAGAAGTTACTTTAGTGTGCCTGCCCTACTAAAGGAATCTTCCTTTTCAGATTAAAGGAGACACCTTTAGCCATAATTCCTAGCCTCACACCACCCTCAGTGGACCCTGTCAAGAGTCAGTCCCATTGATCTTTTTCTCTTGATGTGTCTTCGCATTAGCTCCTTTGATTCTGTTTACTTTCTACAAATTAACTACTACCCTTTGCTTTCTCATCTACCTTGGAAGTACTTTAAAGAAGGACCCTAAAGTAATTTAAAGGATGCTTATGACCATGCCTGCATTTCACTGCTCATTGCTAGCCACCACCTAAGAGCAGGGACTTCTAGCACCCCACAACAACCCATGAAATACACCCATTTTCTGAGTTCAGAAGCCAAATGGGAATGGCGCCTAGTCCAGGACCTTAGAATAATTAATGAAGTAGTCATTTTCCTACACCCTGTAGTTCCTAATCCATATACTCTGTTATCTGAAATCCCAGGTGCTCCTCCTGGATTTATTTATTTATTTATTTACCATCCTAGATTTATTTTTTAAAAAAAAATTGTGAATACCTCTTGACTCTCAATCACAGTATCTGTTTGCTTTCGAGGAACCAGATAGTGGATCTCAATTTACCTGGACAGTGTTGCATCAGGGATTTAGAGATAGCCCTCACTTCTTTGGACAAACTCTAGTAAAGGACCTAGCAGAATTCAAAGATAGATCATTCATTGGTGTGATTCTCCAATATGTAGATGACATCCTCTTGGGTGCAACCACCCAAGAGGAATGTCAAAATGCTACTACAGAACTCCTAAACAAATAGGTCTTAGAAGGTCTCATAAAAGAAAGCTCAATTATGCCAACAAAATGTTCGATACTTAGGATTACAGCTGTCTCAAGGAATCCACAAGCTAGGACAGAAAAAGAATAAATCCCATAGGACAATATCCTCCACCCCAAACAATAAGGTAACTTAGAGGCTTCTTAGGGATAACTGGATACTACCGGCTTTAGATTCTTGGGCATGGGGAATTAGCTAAGCCTTCTTACAATCTCCTTAAGTAGACCCTACACTGAGGAACAACTGCCCTGATATGGGAGCCAAAACATTGAAGCCTTTAACACATTAAAAAGGTCCTTACAGTGGGGCACAGTGGCTCAAGCCTGTAATCCCAGCACTTAGGGAGGCTGAGACAGGAGAATCGCAAGTTCAAGGCCAGCCTCAGCAACGGCAAGGCACTAAGCAACTCAGTGAGACCCTGTCTCTACATAACACACAAAATAGGGCTGGGGATGTGGCTCAGTGGTCCAGTGCCCCTGAGTTCAATCCTCAGGACTAAAAAAAAAAAAGGCCTTACTTTAAACCTCTGACCTCAGCTGGCTTACTGAAAAGAAATTAACCTGTTTGTCACTGTGAGAGGAGGAACAGCCCTGGGAGTGTCCACACAAAAAAGTGGACCTGCTTATAGCCAGTAACATATCTCAGTAAGGAGCTTGAAGTAGTGTAGTGTCGCAGGGATGGCCCCACTGTTTATGATTGGTTGCAACAGTTGCCCTCCTAGTCCTGAGGCAATCAGAAGCACTCTGGGAAGAGACCTCATCGACTATACCTCCCATGATCTCTCAGGGGTTTTAAATACAAAAGGGGGGCTATGGCTCTCAGATAGTCACCTTCTGAAATACCAGACTTTACTTCTACAAGGACCCAGAATTCAAATAAGGACTTGCTCTAATTTAAACCCAGCCACTTTCCTCCCAGAAACACCAGAGGGAAATCCTGAACATGACTGCCACCAGTCCCAGCTGTAAACTGCTCAGCGAAAGAATACCTTAAAAGCCTTCCTTCTCCTATCTAATCTAGACTTCACCATGTTCACAGATGAGGGTCCCCTTTAAGAAACAAGGAGAACACAAGACTGGATATGCTGTGGTGACTTTACATGACACTTTAGAAGAACATACTTTGCCCCCAGGCACAAGTGCACAGCTTGCAGAATTGATAGTCCTAACTTGAGCTAGGGAAACAACAGAGAGTTAATATTAAACTGACTCTAAATATGCCTACCTAATCCTGCATGCACATGCAGCAATTTGGAAGGAGAGAGGATTCCAAACCACTGGGGAGACTTCCATAAAAAAAAACTGACCTGATCTTAAAACTGTCAGAAGCTGTTCATTTACCTGGAGATAGCAGTAATCCTCTGCCAAGGACATCAAAAGAGAATAAATGAAATAGCAGAAAGCAATAGATGAGCAGATCAACAGGCCAAAGAGGCTGCTAAGATGATCTTGTATCAACTATCTTAGCCCCTCTAGTATGAACAGGTCTTCCCTCAGAGATAAGACCTCAATACACCCAGGAAGAGACACCAAGGCCTGATCTAGAGGAAGCATACTCTCACCCTCTGAGTGGATTCAGATGGAAGATAACAAACTCTACTTACCTGCCAACTCTCAATGGAAGATTTTACACATCCTACATCAAACTCTCAAATTAACTCGAGAGAGATATTTGAGAGAAAAAATATTTCAAAGACAATTCATCAAAGAGACAAATTCTGTGAGACATGCCAGAGAAATAACCCACTTAACTCTGCCAAGAAGCCCCCAGGGTTTTGAAAGGACAGTTTCCTGGGGAGGACTGACAACTTGATTTTACCCACATGCCTAAGGGCTGCGGGTTCCAATATTTATTGGTTATGATAGACACCTTTACTGGGTGAACTGAAGCCTATCCCACCCAGACTGAACAGGCAGGAATAGTCAAGGCCTTACTACAGGAAGGACTTGCTCCATGATTTGGACTGCCTCACAGCCTCCAAAGCGATAGTGGAGCAGCTTTTAATGCAGCTGTCACTCAGGGAATATCCAAAGTCTTAGGCATAAAATATCATCTTTATTGTGCATGGAGACCTCAATCCTCAGGTAAGGTAAAAAAGGCTAATGACATCTTAAAGAGGCATCTGAGAAGCCAGGCATGGTGGCGCACACCTGTAATCCCAGCATTTTGGGAGCCTGAGACAGGAGAATCGCGAGTTCAAAGCCAGCCTCAGCAATGGCGAGGCACTAAGCAACTCAGTGAGACCCTGTCTCTACATAAAACACAAAATAGGGCTGGGGATGTGGCTCAGTGGTCAAGTGCCCCTGAGTTCAATCCCCAGTACCAAAAAAAAAGAGAGGCATCTGAGAAAACTCACTCAAGAAATCTACTATCCATGGCCTAAAGTGCTCCCCTTGGCCTTACTCAGAATCAGGAACACCCCAAGAACACCAGAGCTCAGCCCATTCAAGCCCTTATGTGGGAAGCCATTTCTAAGGAATGATATTCTCGAAGATTAGGAAGCTGCAGCTCTAGTGGCTCATATCACAAAGCTGGTTAAGTTTCGAGCTGAAATCTGCAGATATCCCATATTTGAGCCACTCACTTCTCCCCATCTACACAAGCCTGGGGATCTAATTATGGTCAAGGCCATACCTTCAAATTCCCCAAATTTAGACTCTATTTAGAAAGGCATTTTTCCTATAATTCTATCTACCCCATCTGCAGTGAAAGTACTGGGACAGGAGAACTGGATCCATCACTCTCAGGTTCAAACCTGCTATCCTGAATCAACTCCCAAAGAAACTTCTCCTTCCCAAGGAACTGAGGGACGATACTCCTGCACTCCAACAGAAGACCTGAGATATCTCTTCTGCAGAGACAATAGTGATACGCAAACATTTTTTTTCTCTATTATTGTAGGCCAATCCACTGAAATTAACTGTTTTCTAGATTGGGCCCAACAGTATGTTACTAGGTTACAAAAAGATCATTGCTGGATATGTGGACTACTGTCCCTTTCTAGCACTTCTGGACTGCCTTGGTGGGTATCTCCTTTACAAGGAAGTGACTGAATAAACTTACAGTCCTTAATGGGAGAAGAAAAGGAGGTAAAACACTCTTTACAAACTGCTGCTAGTGCTGGTATTAAATTATGGCCTATAAATGAAACTTTGTCACAACCAGGTTATGGAAAAATTTTCACTTGAGAGCAAACCAACCTTCAGACCTCTACAGCTGTTAAATCACCTGTAGGTCCATCTACTTTCCACTCTCCACCATCACCACCAACATGTCAAAAGTATAAGAATGATTAATATCAGATTTGAGATGGATACATATGGCTTATACCCACTATAGTGCTTCTAAACCAAAATGCCCGAATCTGTTGGGAACAATGTAACCACACCTAGGACAAATGGACCTAGACCATTAGAATGGACCCCAGAGTCACTATGCCAACACTGGAATTTTACAAGCCAAAGATTTGTTTGGGATAAATCGGTCCTCTAGGCCTAAAATTAGATGGCCAGCACCCAGAGGGACACAATGGATATGTGGAACTAACTTATGGCCCTGGCTCCCCCAGGCTTGTTGGGAATATGTACTATAAGGCACCTCTAGATGCAAGGGAGAAGGACCCCAAGTATAGGACAGCCAGCAGATCTCCCCAATCTCAAACATAGGCGGGTACAATCTGTTTTTCACTGGTATGATCATCTAGCTTCACTGTCTATTCCAGATAGGCTTAGAAGATATGACACGTGGAGACCCTAACCAATTATACTTAAACTGCCCTTCTTGATGTTGAGGAAAGTATTTCTCTCTTTAACACAGAAATAACACTCATGAGGAAAGCCATCTTACAAAACCAGATGGTTTTAGGCAGCTCTTGTACCATTATTAAAACTGAATGCTGTATTTACATTCTCAACCACTCTGGCAATGTATCTAACTTCCTTAAAGATTTACATTCCTAAATAGAGGCCATGTCCTCACCAGCCTTGTCATGGAAACAACTTCTTAGTTCCTGGTTCTCTGGTACCTCCTGGTGAAAGACGTTGTTAATCTCTGTCCTCATCATCATACTCATCGGCATGCTTATTTGCTGTGGCATTTATTGTTGCATTAATTTTATTCTAGTAATCATAACTTTTTGTTTCTTCATAGACCGCCCACCTCTCCAATGACTTTACAACCTATTGCTTCCAAGCCAGAGTTTTACCATGGACTGCTCAGCTAACCCAATTGCTAAAAAGGAAATCTAAACTGCTTGCCCCGTGTTGCCCCCTCTCAGCTCATAGCAGCCAGAGTGGCCATCACTCATTTCCCTTACAGTAGTAAGGACTCCTTAAAATCGGGGTGGGGGGAGGTGGAGGGGGCAAGAACAAAGGTCAGGCAGTTAGTTTAGATAGATGAATCAGGTCCCATCAAGGAGATGAAAGCTGAATAAGGTTGGGAGGATGCAAGCTGGTTCAAAGGGGAATGGGATGTTAATACCTTCAGGACACATCCTCCTCACTCATGGCCAAAGTCAACTGCTTCTGGGGTACTGGACTCTCAATACCTTCAGGACACCAACCAGTAACTGGTGATACTATAGGGATACTGCACTCCTCACCCTTTTCAGTGGTGAGGACACAACAGTACCATAGAGGTTCAGGTTCAGCACCACACTTGACTCATAGAAAAAGTAAAGGCATTATCTCATTGTAATGTTTACATTATGTAGAAACCTAGATGAGCCGGGCGCAGTGACACAAACCTGTAATCCCAGCCCTTAAGGAGGCTGAGATAGGAGAATCGCGAGTTCAAAGCCAGCCTCAGCAACGGCGAGGCGCTATCTCTACATAAAACACAAAATAGGGCTGAGGATGTGGCTCAGTGGTCAAGTGCCCCTGAGTTCAATCCTCGGTACCAAAAAATAAATAAACCTAGGTGAAAGACATGCTGGAATGTAGGTGTGGGTCTGCGAACACCTCATCCATCAATACACCCCCAGCAGTTATTGAATTTCCCCTGCTTCTGCCAACAGTCTCTTGTATCTTCACAGCCAGAATTCTCTCTTCCACCATCTTCCTCATCACATTTACACTGATTGGAAGAAGATAAAGCTTAGCTTCACCACACGTAGCCTATATAGAATTCTTTTGTCAAGCTCAAAGGTCTCATTCTCCTTGATTCTGTCCCAGGCCCAAGTCCATTTTCTGGAAACATGTAAGTGTTGTACAAAGTTCAAGTTCTGAGGCACTTGTTTTACCTCCCATCCAGTGTAGAATGAACCTCATCTTTTAACTTAGATACATGTTTGTTCTAAATCTTACTAGTTACTGTTTTAGTCAGCTTTTTAACTGCTGTAACTAAAGGACCCAACCAGCACAATTGTAAGGGGAGGAACAATGTATTCAAGGGCTCATGGTTTCAGAGGTCTCAGTCCATGGACAACTGGCTCCATTCCTTGAGGCTCAAGGTGAGGCAGGACATCGGGGTGGAACAGTGTAGCAGAGGGAAGCAGCTCACGTTGTGAACAGGAAGCAAAGACAGACTCCATGTTCTAGATACAAAATATACAGCCCATAGCCATGCCTCCAGCGAACCAGTTCCTCCTGCCACACCCCACCTGCCTCCAGTTACCACTCAGTTAATCCCAGGTATTAACTCACCAGGTTAAGGCTATAACCCAATAATTTCTTCTCCAAACCTTCTTGCATTGTCTCACAAGTTAGCCGTGGGAGACACCTCACATCCAAACTATGACATTTACTGTGGTCCACCCCCATCACTCTCTTGTAAATGGGCCCCCAGGCCCATTACTCAGTTTGTTCTCTTAATCAACATGACTACTAAATAATAAGTAACTTCATAAATAAATTTATGCTTTGTAAGCTTTTTATAGAAATAAAAAACAGTTACTCTCTTGCATGTATCAAATTAGAGGATCACACCGTACCAAATAATTGTCAGGTATAGAGTGAGAAATCTTCATGAACTAAAATGAAGTATTGATTTATGCAGCTGTATTGGAGAATGGTTAGGCAACATTTCATAAAACACACACATAACCTGCAACTACATATTCTCACTTTGAAAATGGACAATTACAAATATGATATCTATAACATGACTTCTGCTTTGAGGGAGCTGGAATTTTTAGTTTCTTACACAAAACAATGAAAACTGGAAAAAAGCAAGAGGAGGGGTCTGGTGAACAGGGATCAAAAAGAAAACATACTCCATGAAATAAACACAAGTGGCTTCATGAACAGGATCTTATGTAATATTAAAGGTATTAATACCTCAATTATCCATAATTTTTAAACAGGGCAAAATATAATAATCTTACCCAAAGATAAAATGATGCACACAGGCCAAGATTTATGGAGAAAAGGTGGCCTTATTTTATTGGTTTCCTACTGTTTCCATAGAAAATTACCAAAATGTTAGGACTTAAATGTAAAATAATAATTTTGATTATTCACTTAATAGGTTCCAGGAATTAGGAGGTTGACATTTTTGTGGAGATCAAGGAAAATTTTCTTTCTTCATCCTGCTATAACAAAATAAAATCACAGAGGTTCAGAGAGAATTCACCTATAGCAAAAATAGCAGTATTGAGAGTAGAAACTTGAAATTGAGCAAAAGGTTGGAAAAAATGGACACAGTAAATATAAACATATTGAAAAAAAACAAAGGAAAATGAAAGAAAATATCACTTGAAAACTAAACATTAACAAAAGGAATGAAATGGCAATTACAAAAGAATGTTTTAGGTTATAACCAGACTTAATAAACTAGAATTCTAAGAATGAAAGATCAAGGCAAATAAAAGAATTTGGGAAATCCAGGGCTCTGGAAAATAGAGAAACTGAAGATCATAAAAGAATAAAGAACCCAATTAGAATCTGAAAGGAAGGAAACATAAAATTTAACATTTGGGACATAAGTATAGATAATGTAAGGTGAAGAACGGAAATGAAGACATATTTAATTCAAAGAACACAGATTTTTAAATGATGCAACAAAATAGTAATTATAGCCTCTAATGGAAACAGATTAACAATTTAGCTTTATAATATAGCCAACTTAAACATAAATGAAAATATCAAGAAAGAAGGTGGGAGTAATCTTCAGGGTTAAAAGACAGGAGAATTTTGACCAGAACTATCTTGGAATGCAGGTAGAAGGGGGTCAGGGTGGGAATTGATGGATACAATTATATCATACAGTTTCTTGGGACTAATGTTCTGTCCTCAGGTGCTTTAAGCACTGGTCAGAAACTGCTGCTGCAGACTCTTCCATCCTGCTCTATCTTACCAGGGGTTCCAGCATCATCTCCGTACCCATGGTATCTCCATGTGATGTCTTTCCCGTCTGTGCTTTTGCCCCATATGTTCCTCCTGTCTTGGAAACTCACATAACATCTTGGGAAAAATTATTATTGTGCTGGGTGCAGTGTGTGTTTAATTGTTCAACTTAAAGTCTTTTGGGTCAGGACCATGCTTGTCTCATAGGAAAAGTAATCGCTGTATCTCATATTACCATTTACATTATGTAGAAACCTAAGTGAGAGGCATGTTGGAATGTACATGTGGGTCTGAGATCATCTCATCCAACCAGACACCCCAGCAGTTATTAAATTTCCCCTGTTGCTGGCCACAATCTCCTATATCTTCACAGCCAGACTTGTCTCTTTCACCACTTTTCATCCTCACATCTACATTGGTAGGAAGAAGATAAACCTGGGCTTTTCAGTAATTCAGTTCTTGGCAACCCCGAAGATTTCACTCTCCTGGATTCTGTCCCAGGACCCAGTCCATATTCTGGAAACATGTAGGTCCTATACGAGATTCAGCTCTGAAACAGCTCATTTTACCTCCCATACAGAGTGCACCTCATCTTTTAAGTTGAGTACATGTTTACTCTAAATCTTATTATCATGGACCAGCCACTCCACTCTCCTTTATTCCTGAAAGCCCATTATTGTGGATTCTCTCTTATTCTCCATCACCACTGAATAATAAGCACATTTTTTTCAACAGATTTTCAGCTTTAGAGCTACATAAGTTGCAAAATTTAAAGTAGATATTATCTTTTATTTATCAAATTGATAAAACTTAAAGCATCAAAATATACCAAATGCTTATGAGGATATAAGGTAATAAGGTTTTTGTTTTTGGGTTTTTTTTTTTTTGGTACTGGAGATTGAACTCAGGGGTACTCAACCACTGAGCCACATCCCCAGCCCTATTTTGTGTTTTATGTAGAGACAGGGTCTCACTGAGTTGCTTAGCGCCTCGCCATTGCTGAGGCTGGCTTTGAACTCGCAATTAGGTATTTTTATGAACCAAAATTTAGCATTGATTTATGTAATTCAATTAAATAATAATTAAGTGACATTTCATAAAATATGCATATAACCTACAACTCTAGGATCTCACTTTACAAAGTAACATTTACGATGATGTTAGCCATAACACTACTTTTGCTTTTAGGAAGTTAGAATGTCTGTGTTTCTAACACACACATACACACACACACACACACACACACACACACAAATGAATAAGCAAATAAAAGTAGAATGTTGCTATAGAACTCATTTCTAAAGATAGAGGTCACACTGAATAAATATTCCTCGGGAAGAAGCATCAGGAGGGGACTGGTGATAAAGATCTAAAAGAAAATTTAATTCCATAGAGTAAATACAAGTAACTACATAAACAGGCTAATATGTAACATTAAGGGAATTATTAACTCAATACTCTACCATTTTTAAATAAGATAAAAAATATTATATTATTCAATGTCAAAATGATTCACATAGCCTAGATCTAAGGGAAAAGGTTGTTCTTGTCATATTCATTTTCTAGAATTTTATGGATTAAAATAAAAATTTCTTATCTTCTAGTTCTGCAGTTTAAAGGTCCACTCTGGATTTCAGACCTTAGTGTGTCAACAGGGCTGCTCTTCTCTGGAAGCTCTATTGGAGCATCTTTTCCTAATTTTTCCCCCCAAGTATCAGAGCTGCCTGCATTCCTAGCTGGTGTTCATTTTCATCACCTTCAAAAGGCATCAGTCTAACATCTGCTTATGGTCACAACTCTACTCTGTCCAGCAGCATCTCCTGAAGACAATTGTGATATCCTTGGCTGTACACACACAATCAAGGAAAATCTTTGTGAGAAGCCATCCATGGAATGCATGAGGAACTTCTCTCAACATGGCAGCCAGGGATGAGATGGAGCTGGCATTGAGAACTCCCTGTACCATTCTACATCTAAGACTACCCAATGCAAATGCCCCCACCTCTTCCGCTCTGCTAGGAAAGTCTTCATTGCAGTACCAGAAATGGGCATGTCCATTAGGAACTGAGCCAGCCTATCTGCCCCACCATTTTCCTACTTTTGTAAAACATATTCCATGGAAGGCCTTTGATGGAATGCCCCAATATAAATAAAGCAGATGCGCGCACCAGTGTGTTAGAAGCTAGACCCATCTGGTCTGCTGGCCCACCCTGCCCCCACTTTTTGAAACTATTTTCTGTGTTCTGTGGCTATTTTGCCATTTTACTTCTCTTAGACTCTATTGCTTAGCCAGCCCTCTCCACCTGAGGGAACTTCATCTCCACCACCCCTGCAGGATGTGGGCAGCAAGTGGCACCAGAACAGGGACCCCTCAATGAATGAGTTGAAAGGTAACTAGTAGGTGTTTGACCCTCTCATAGGAAAATTGCGTGCATGGATTAGCATATCGTGGATTCGTATTTTGAGAGGAAGAGGAGAGAAGTAGTAAGTAATGGTGGGATGTTAAGCATGAGGAACTATTTGTCTTCAGAGAAAGAAATTTGTTTTGCGATTCTGAAGACAATAATGAAACAGAAAGAAAACAATAGAAAAAGAGCCCAGTTTGCGCAGTTCTTAGAAACGATTAGGGAAATTTCTCAGTGGTCTTGCTAAGAGGAATTGCTTGACTTACATACTTGGGAAAAACTCAGCAGGGAGCTGCATGCAGAATGCATCTCAGCTGACCTGCCCAGAAGATTGATTGAAAATGTAGAAAGAATTTGGATTGCTATAGAGATGTGTTTATATTCAGACCAAGGCATTGGTCAATGGTCTCATGGAGATTTACATACAAGCCTCAGAGATGCAGCTAAAAGTCTTAGATCTAGCAAACAGGCATTTCTAGCATTTCTCCATCTACAAGTAACCTAACAGAAAAGACAGGGAGAAAAAGTATGGGCAAAGCAAAATCATGCCCCAACTGTGGCTCGCAAAAGTCAGAGAGACAGCATTAGGGCAGACTCAAAACATGCTTTATTCATCAAGAGCCAGCAGCAGGGAAACAGCCTGTGGGCACAGCAGCAATGCAGTTCATTGTTTGCAGTGTGCAGAAGGCAGGGAAAGACCCAGAACAAATTTCATTAGAAAGAGAGATGCAGAGAGATGGGGAAAGGGTCTCACTGGGGGACTCTCCGTTGGAGGAGGATTGCAATCAGAGGAAGAACTTGAATTGGAAGCAGACCTCTGTAATTTGCATTTCAATGGTCTTGCTCCAGCAATCCACCCTCTTCCTTTGGGAAGGCCAAGGTTTTCACCCTGAAAAATGGCCTCTACAAAACTTTCCCCACTCCGATGTGGTCTCAGAATAATGTTACAGGAGGGAGAAGATATTTCAGGATTTAAATTATTTACAATTTTTGAACAGATATATGAGCAAAACCAAAGTGTAAGAGTTCATACTGCCATTTCTTTTATTTTTTTTAATGTTTATTTTTTAGTTGTACGTGACAGAATATATTTTATTTTTATGTGGTGCTGAGGATCGAACCCAGTGCCTTATGCGTGCTAGGCGAGCACTCTACCACTGCACCATAATCCCAGCCCCTTTTAAAACGTTAATTTACCCATTAAATTAATTTGCCATTTCTTTTAAAACGTTAGAAGAATTAAAAATCGCTTGCTCCACATATGGTCCCAACTCACCTTTCATTCAAAGCCTGATAGAATCAATATGTAATGAAGCTTTGCCACCTCATGACTGAGTGACTAACTAAAGAGCAACTTTGGGGAGGTGATTATTTACTGTGGAGATCTAATTGAATTTCTGCTTCTAGCAGGCAGAAAATAATAGAAGGCATGGAATTAATATTACAGTAGACATGTTGACTGGGACAGGACAATTTACTGATTTAAAACAATAGTTAAATTATGATTTACAAGCTTATAATCAGATTAGTGCATGCGCAAGAAGGGCATGGAGAGAATTACCTACTAAAGGAGAAAAAACTCTAAATTTCAGTCAAATCAGACAGGGGCCAGGGGAGAATTTTTCAGATTTTGTAGCACGCCTGTACCAAGCTGCAAACCACGTGATCAGAGATACAAATGCCTCTGAAATATTAGTCAAACAGCTAGCTTTTGAAAATGCAAATAAAGTTTGCCAAGAAGTAACAACCACATCATAAAAAGGGATCAATTTCAGATTATATCCATCTTTGCACAGACATAGGACAGATACATTCTCAAGGTTTAGCTATAGCAGCTGCATTAAAACAGGTTATGCGAACTCCATCACAAAGGAGCCATTACTGGAGGCTATGTTTTAATTGTGGAAAAGCAGGACACGTGGCAAGAGACTGCGGATGCTCACAAAGACGTGAGAGGGGCAACCAGGAGGCGCTGGAATGCCACAAGGAGCATGGCATAAAAGGGCTGCCTCTCCTTATGTAGCAGGAAAACTGGAGGTGGGGCCAGCCCTGGCCCATCAAATAATGGGAGTGTTGCAATCCATTCTAGACCAACAGCTACTGGCTCCAGGTCATCCATAATTCACTCTAGCCCAGCTTCCTTACATGCAAGCTCAATCTCATGACACATTAGGGATTTTTTCTGCTCAGGAACAGGGAGCTCCATCCAGCCTCAGAATTTGTACTGACTCCAGAGATGGATCCACAAATAATTCCAACAGGAATTTACAGACCACTGCTGTCAGATACTATAGGTTTAATTTTGGGAAGAAGCAATCTAACTCAAAAGGGAATTCAGGTATTACCAGGTGTAATTGATGTGAATTTTAATGGGTAAATTAAGATTATGGTTCAAACAAATTATATCATTAGACTTTCTCCAAAAAATACAATCACAAATATAATCATCTTGCCTTGTCCTTCAGCAGGAAAAGATTCAGCGAACAGGACCAGGCAAAACTCAGACTTCTGGGTCCCTGGACAGAGCATACTGGACTCAGCTAGTTAAACAAGAGTGTCCTCTATTGGATACTAAAATTAACTACAAAAATGTTAAAGGCATATTGGATACTGGAGCAGACGTCTCTGTCATTTCTAGTAGATTTGGGCCTCGAGACTGGCCTCTGCATACTGCACCTGCCAGTCTGGAATAGATTGGACAGATCTCTCAGCCTGCTCAAGTGCTCAGTACCTCTGATGGGAAGATCAAGATGGCAATACAGGACTTTTTAAACCATGTGTCCTTGATATTTGCCAGTGAATCTATGGGGATGAGATATTTTGAGCAGCCTAGGAGTATTATTAATAACTCCTAATTCCATGATGTCATCTCAAATGCTTAATCAAAGATCTATTTCCACTACAAGATTAAAAAATAAATCAATAAGATAGGTGTTTACCTATGACTCAGTCTTCTCAACAAAGACAATTTAAATTATCTAATTCATTCAATCAAAATTTTTAATGGGGGCATTGGTTTCTTCGCTGGCCCAGAAAACAGCAGAAAAAAATAATTGGCTGTCTGATGATCCTGTCTGGGTTGACCAATAGCCCCTTATAGGGGAAAAACTCCAAGTAGCCAATATTTTAGTCCAAGAACAGCTTCAAACTAGTCATATCGAGCCTACTCTTGTCCTTGGAATACTCCAATTTTTGTGGCAAATAAAAAATCTGACAAACAGAGATTGTTACAAGATCTCCGAGCTATTAATCATACCATGGAACCAATGGGAACCTTACAGTCTGGGCTTCCTTCTCCTACAACTGTCCCTGTTGATTACCAATTAATAGAATTAAAAGATTGTTTTTTCACTATACCATTGCATTCAGATGGTTGTAAAAGATTTGTTTTAGCATTCCAGCTATAAATTTCCATTAAAAGATTTTGCTAGAAGGTGTTACCCCAAGGAATGACCAATAGTCCAACGTTCTGTCAGAATTTTGTAGCACAGGCTGTAGCTCCAATGCAAAAACAATTTCCTGATGCATATATAATCAATCACATGAATTCTGCCTCGTGCTAGTTCAGATGTACTTTTAAAAATTTTTGTTCAGTTAGAAACTTCACTTGGTGCAATGAGTTTATACATAGCACCTGAGAAGTTACAAAAAGCTTCTCCTTTTCAGTAGTTAGGCAACTTAATCAAAGAATGCACAGTTCGTCAGCAAATCTACAAATAAGAGTGGATGGTTTACATACTCTTAACAGACGAAGGGGCACGTACCCAGCCCATCTATCTGCCACTGCCTTAGGAGCACCCAAGATGTGGGAGCTCTACAGGGGAAGACACGGGGATGTGCAGCAGCTTCCGGCCACCTATCCTGACCTGCATGCTTGCCCCCAAAGAATGTCAGCCGAGTCCAAGGGGAGTTCCTCCTCATCCTCTCCGTTTAAGGACACCAGCAGCCTCCAAAAGCAAGATGGAGATGAGCAAGATCATCGTGGAAGGTCTGGAAATAGTCCCTGGGTGACCTGAGGAGGTGAGAGCCAGAGGGGTGAAGAGGGAGTTTGGCATCCGTGGTCCCCTTTGCATTTTGGGTCCATTTTTGGTTGGGACCTCGAGATTTCCTAATTCCTGTGAAACTACAGAAAGATGCCTGAAGATGGATTTTCTTTGCTCAGGGGACTCTTGAGAAAAGTTACTACACTTTCTTTTTTCAATCAGGAAGAAAATCAACTAGTATTTTAATGGATGGAAATGAGAGGGTGAGAGGGTGAAAGTTAGCATCTCTGTCTCGAGTGTGTGGTATCAGAGGAAGGGGTTCACTGTGGTAGGGGAGGACATCAGCAGAGGAAACTTGGGGTACCCAGCAGGAGCATGCAAGATTCTCCTCTCTTGCCCTCTTGCTCTGGGTTCCCCCACTCCTTGCCCCCCTGCCCAATCCCCAAGGCTGCTCCTTCCCTGGCAGCCTCCCCAAGCCAATGCTGAAGCAGGGCTGTGTTAAGGGTCCTGGGCCAGGCAAGGGAGGACAGGGTGAGGACCCTCCACTCTGGCTCTCCTCCCAGCTTCTGGAGCCCCAGAGGAAGGAAGCCAATCCCGGCTGCTGGCAGATCCAGCTCTGGGGATGTGGAGGGGGCCTGGAATTTCTCACTTACACGTGTCCTGTAGCAGCCCTTGCTCTTCTCAGAATGTCCCTCCCAGTAACTGTGGGCTTTAAAGCTACCTTGTCTTTCCTACTCTCCTTCCTTCACCACTAGGCATTGAACCTGGGGAGCTGGGCCGGCAGGTGGGTGGGGCACATGCATTCTGGGGTCTTGCCACCTCCTAGGTCTATGGAACTAGGGCTGTTTTTGTTTTTATTTTTTGTTACTGCCAATTGCCACCACTGCTTGGACATTTTTTCCTTCCTCCTTTTTCCCTCTTGCTTCATACACCCCATTTTCTCTAAAAAACTGTATGCTCAAAGAAAAACTACTTTTAAAAAAGAGAAAGACTTAAAGTAAAAATCAAAAGTAAATATGGGTCAAGATGGCATGGATATTGGAATTCTCAATGTATCTACAAACATACACATGTTCTTGAATTTTTTGTGTGCATACAAATAGACCACACTGTATACACTGTTCAGAAACTTGTTTTTCCCTATTAAATCACTTAGATGTTTTTCTGTCAGCACATATGGAATTAACATTCTTTCTAACAGCATTACAGTCTTCCATTTAATAAGACTTGAATGTAATCAATTTCCTTTTGATGGCCCTTTAGGTTGTGACCAGCTATTGGACAACTGTGCTTCTACCAGCATTCTGCCTGGGTACATTTATTTCTGCATCTTTATATGAGAAGAGATTGGCTCTTGGATGCAAATTTTAGGGAGAGTCTGTGAAGGGGTCCACTTCCTAGCCTTCTGTTAAAAAGAAAATGTATGAGATATGAGAGGAATTTCTGTTTAGGATTGCTTCCAAAGCTAGCTTTGGTCAACAAAAGTGTTGAGATTTTAAAACTTTAGGTAGAGTCCTTTTGTTTGATTCTCCTATGAAGACTTAGGGTATAGAGAAACTTCAAGATGTCTTCTCTGTTCTTGTATCTCAGATGGATCAAATGCAACTCAGTTGGGTTGTTAACAACAATAACCATGAAGACCTCCAAGGAGGGCTTGCCAGCCTCAGGTGCCTCTGAGTCCAACAGGACAGTCAGTCATCAGCTTTGTGGATTGAGGTCCTTTCCTTTTTTTTTTTTCTTCCCCTCTTCTAGGTGGTAGAAGCCCACAAGGGACCCACTAACAACTACCATGACGACCAGGGACTCCAGACTGTACATGCTCACCTTCCTGCCCTGCCTAGTGCTGCTGGTCTTCATCAGGAACCTCCAGACCCTATCCATCTCCTCCCTGTTGGCCAGCATCAGCATGCTGGTCAGCCTGTTCAGGATCTATCAGTTCATTGTTCAGTTGTGAGCCCAGGCCCCCTCCCATCTTCCAAGAGGAGTGAACAAAACCAGTAAGCAGAACCTAAATAGTTGCCCAATACCTATGTGTGGTATATTTAGAACCAAAGCTATTGATGTTTTGGGTCAGATCATTTTTTATAGTAGGTTTTCCTGTGTATTGTAGGATACTAAGCTGCATTGTTGATCTCTACAATGCAAGTGCTAGAAGCACCTACTCCCCTAGCTGGGATAACCAAAAGTATCTCTACATGCTGCAAAACATCCTAGGGAGGAAATTCACCCCCATCAATCACTGGATTGGACTTTTTCCAATTAAAGTGCTAATGCATTATTTTATACACAATTGGAAGATAGTGAAAACATACTAAGATCAAAATGAAAATCAATTTTTCTAATCTCTAATTAAATAAATCAATTCCTTACTAACCCATTTATTTGTCAAAATTATAAATTCACTTACTATTGATGACACTTGCTTAGTTCAGGTGGCCAGGTCTGTGGGGTAGTTTGAAGAACATGGAAACATCAGGTGTGAAAAGTTTGCTTTACATATGATGGCAGTTTGTGAAAAAGAAAATGTATTTTGCCAAGGTTCAAAAAAAGGAAAGAGTAAAAGTAGGTGAATTTTTTAAAAGTACTATTAGATTTGGGCCTATTTTTTCTTCTATTAGGTATAGGGTCTCTGGTCTAATTCCCAGGTTCTTGATCCACTTTGAGTTGACTTTTGTGCATGGTGAGAGAAAGGGGGTTAGTTTCATTTTGCTGCATATGGAGTCCCAATTTTCCCAGCACCATTTGTTGAAAAGGCTATCTTTTCTCTAGTGTACGTGTTTGGCTCCTTTGTCTAGCATAAGATAACTGTATTTAAGTGGGTTTGTGTCTGTGTCTTCTATTCTATACCATTGGTCTACATGTCTATTTTGGTGCCAGTACCATATTGTTTTTGTTACCATAGCTTTGTAGTATAGTTTAAGGTCTGGTATTGTGATGCCTTCTGCTTCACTCTTCTTGCTAAGGATTTCTTTGGCTATTCTGGGTCTCTTATTATTCCAAATGAATTTCATGATTGCCTTTTCTATTTCTATAAGGAATGACATTGAAATTTTAATTAGAATTGCATTGAATTTATATAGTGCTTTGGGTATATGGCCATTTTGACAATATTGATTCTGCCTATCCAGGAGCATGAGAGATTATTCCATCTTCTAAGGTCTTCTTCAATTTCTTTCTTTAGTGTCTTGTAGTTTGCATTATAGAGATCTTTCACCTCTTTTGTTAAATTGATTCCCGAGTATTTTATTTTTTTGAGGCTATTGTGAATGGGATAGTTTTCCTAATTTCTCTTTCAGAGGGTTCATCACTGATGTATAGAAATACAATTGATTTGTGGGTGTTGATTTTATATCCTGCTACTTTGCTGAAATCATTTATTAATTCTAGAAGTTTTCTGGTAGAAGTATTTGGATCATCTAAGTATAGAATCGCCATCTGCAAATAATGATAGTTTGAGTTCTTCTTTTCCTATTTGTATCCCTTTAATTTCTTTCGTCTGTCTAATTGCTCTGGCTAGTGTTTCAAGGACTATGTTGAATAGCAGTGGTGAAAGAGGGCATCCCTGTCTTGTTCCCGTTTTTAGAGGGAATGCTTCCAGTTTTTCTCCATTTAGAATAATGTTGGTCTTGGGTTTATCATAGATAGCTTTTACAAAGTTGAGGTATGTTCCTACTATCCCAAGTTTTTCTAGTGTTTTGAACATAAAAGGGTGCTGTATTTTGTCAAATACTTTCTCTGCATCAATTGATAAAATCATATGACTCTTATCTTTAAGTCTATTGATGTGATGGATTATGTTAATTGATTTCCGTATGTTGAACCAAACTTGCATCCCTGGAATGAACCTCACTTGATTATGGTGCACTATTTTTTTGATATGTTTTTGTATGTGATTTGCCAGAATTTTACTGAGAATCTTTGCATCTATATTCATCAGGGATATTGGTCTGAAATTTTCTTTCTTTGATGTGTCTCTGTCTGGTTTTGGAATCAGGGTGATGCTTGCCTCATAGAATGAGTTTGGAAGGGTTCCCTCCTTTTCTATTTCATGAAATAGTTTGAGGAATGTTGGTATTAATTCTTCATTGAAGGTCTTGTAGACCTTGGCTGAGAATCCGTCTGGACCTGGGCTTTTCTTGGTTGGCAGGATCTTGATGGCATCTTCTATTTCCTTAATTGAAATTGATCTGTTTAAGTTGTGTATGACCTCCTGGGTAGGTCATATGCCTCTAGAAATTTGTCAGTGTCTTCAGGGTTTTCTATTTTACTGGAGTATAAATTTTCAAAATAGTTTCTAATTATCCTCTGTATTTCAGTAGTGTCTGTTGTGATATTTCCTTTTTCATCACAAATTTTAGTAATTTGGGTTTTCTCCCTCCTTCTTTTCATTAGGGTGGCTAAGGGTTTGTCAATTTTGTTTATTTTTTCAAAGAACTAGCTTTTTGTTTTGTCAATTTTTTGAATTGGTTCTTTTGTTTCAATTTCATTGATTTCAGCCCTGATTTTAATTATTTCCTGTCTTGTATTTCTTTTGGTGTTGGTTTGTTCTTCTTTTTCTAAGGCTTTGAGATGAAGAGTCAAGTCATTTATTTGTTGACTTTTTCTTCTTTTAATAAATGAGCTTAATACAATGAACTTTCCTTTTAGCACATGTGGGATTAGGACCTTACTTCCTTAACAAGACACCTACAGCACAAGAAGTAAAATCAAGAATCAATAAATGGAATGGATTCAAACTAAAAAAGCTTCTTCTCAGCAAAGAAACAATTAATTAAGTGAACAGAGAGCCTAAATTCTGGGAACAAATCTTTGCCACACGCACATCTGATAGAGCACAAATCTCCAGGATATATAAAGAATTCAAAATACTTAACACCAAAAAAACAAACAACCCAATTAATAAATGGGCCAAGGAGCTGAACAGACACTGCTCAGAAGATATACAATCAATCAACAGACATATGAAAAAATGTTCAACATCTCTAGCAATTAGATAAATGCAAATCAAAACTACCCTAAGATTTCATCTCACACCAGTCAGAATGGCAATTTTCAAGAATACTAACAACAATAAGTGTTGGTGAGGTTGTGTGGGAAAAGGCACACACAGACATTGCTGGTGGGACTACAAATTGGTACAACCAATCTAGAAAAGCAGTATGGAGATTTCTTAGAAAACTTGGAATGGAACCACCATTTGACCCAGCTATCTCACTCCTTGGTCTATACCCAGAAGACCTAAAAACACCATACTACGGTGACACAGCCACTTCAATGTTTATAGCAGCTCAATTCACAATAGCTAAACTGTGGAACCAACCTAGATGCCCTTGGATAGATGACTGGATAAAGAAACTGTGTTAGATATACACAATGGAATATTACTCAGCAATAAAAGAGAATAAAATTATGGCATTTGCAGGTAAATGGATGGAGTTGGAGAATATCATGCTGAAGTAAACCAATCTCCAAAAACCAAATGCTGAATGTTCTCTCTGATAAGTGGATGCTGATCCATAATGTCGGGGAGGATATGGGAAGGAGGAGGAACTTTGGTTACAGGGGTAGGAGGGAGAGGGGGCAGGGGGACAGTAAAGATGGTGGAATATGATGGACATCATAGCCCTAGCTTTATGTATGACTGCATGTATGTTGTGATTCTACATCACATACAACCAGAGAAATGAAAAGTTGTGCCCATCTGTGTACATAAATCAAAATGCATGCTGCTATTATGTATACCTAAGTAGAATAAATAAATAAATAAATAAATGAAAACTTGAAAAAAAAAGTACTATTAGAAATTTATCACATCATTTATTTTCTCAATTGTCTTCAGAAGAACTATGAAAGGAAATGCATTTTTTTAATTAAAAGTAATCTGGACCAACCAGTGTCTGTCTGTGAGAGACACACTTGCCTTTGTGTGAGTCGCCTGAATCCAAACCACATAGACAAGACCTGGATTACGTGAATCTTCTCTTGAATCTCAGACAACCTGGCCCTGAGGAAGACTTCAGGAACTGTAGAGAAAAACACTCTTCCTTCTTCCTTCCCTCCTTCCATTACCTTTATTCCTCTATTTCTCTGTTTATCCCTTCTCTGCCACTAACTCAAAATCCACACATCTCCCTTTTGAAAAGGCAGATCCTAGTTATCATAGGCTCAGAGAATATGGCAACACATATCCCTCAACTTAGCAGGCTGAGGGATCAGTATACACTCAGATGTTTCCTCTTTTACCTTCTCTTCATGGTGCAACCATTTGGAGTGTTTCTCAGATCAGGTAACTTTCTCTCTGAAGTTCAACTCACAAAAAAGTTAGTAGATGATAACTAAGAATTAAATCTTTACCTTAAAAAGAATAAATAAAATGGAAAGAGGCTATCTGTTCAACAAATTGCTGCCTTGAGTAGTGCTCAGTACAGCAGTGCTCTGTACAGGGTTATTATGGGATCACCTATCACTAAAGCCTCAGCAATGTACTG
Source organism: Geosciurus inauris (assembly GCA_004024805.1). Taxonomy (NCBI): domain Eukaryota; kingdom Metazoa; phylum Chordata; class Mammalia; order Rodentia; family Sciuridae; genus Geosciurus; species Geosciurus inauris. Next base: position 26,221 of record PVHX01016701.1, read on the forward strand.
TGACCTATTGAGTTCAGGGAGTGTCCACAGTCCTGCAGGATTGTTAAGCCCATACCTTAGGTGGTAACTTTTATACAGTGGAAATTCTATCATTAAGTTGAACTTTCATACATGACACTTGATACTAAAATTAGAGAGAAGATATGGATTACATAAAGGAAATTCTTTATGTGTCTAGGGATAGTGCATTCCTCATCCTCCTCAGTGGTAAGGCCCTGGCAGTACCAGAGAGAGTCAAGCTCAGCACCGTGCTTGTCTCCTAGAAAAAGTAAAGGCTTTATCTCACTAGTACTACTTAAATTATGTAGAAACCAAGGTGAGAGTCATGCTGGAATGCAGGTGTGGGCTTGAGACCATCTCATCCATTCACACACTCCTAGCAGTTATTGAATTTCCTCTGCTGCTGGCAACATTCTCCTGTATGTTCACAGCCAGACCTGTCTCTTCCACAGCTCTTCATCACATCCACATTGGTAGGACAAGGATAATCCTGGGCTTCTCCACACTTAGCCTTTCCCAGGTATTCAGTTCTTCTCAAGCCTGAAGAGCTTACTGTTCTGGATTCTTTCCCAAGGCCCAGTGCATCTTCAGGAAACATGTAGGGCCTGTACAGATTTTGAGCTCTGAGGTATTTCATTTTACCTTCCACCCAATGTAGAATGCACTTCATCTTTTAAGTTGAATAAGTGTTTACTCTAAATCTTTTTTTATTTTTATTTTATTTATTTATTTATTCTACTTAGGTATACATGATAGCAGAATGCATTTTGATTCATTGTACACAGATGGAGCATAACTTTTTATTTCTCTGGCTGTACATGAGGTAGAATCACATTATATATGCAGTCATACATGAAGCTAGGGCTATGATGTCCATCTTATTCCACCATCTTTACTGTTCCCACCCCCCTCCTCCCTCCCTCCCCTTTGACCAAAATTCCTCCATTCTTCCCATGTCCCCTCCCACACTTTGGATCAGCATCCACTTATCAGAGAGAACATTCGGCCTTTGGTTTTTGGGAATTGGCTTACTTCACTTAGCGTGATATTTTCCAACTCCATCCATTTACCTGCAAATGCCATAATTTTATTCTCTCTTATTGCTGAGTAATATTCCATTGTGTATATCTAACACAGTTTCTTTATCCAGTCATCTATCGAAGGGCATCTAGGTTGATTCCACAGTTTAGCTATTGTGAATTGAGCTGCTATAAACATGGAAGTGGCTGCATCATTGTAGCATGCTATTTTTAAGTCTTTTGGGTAAATCTTAATAATTACTATCACCCAGCCCCTTCACTCTCTTTTACCCCCAGGCCCGCTATTCTGGGTGTTCTCTTATTCACCATGCCCACTGAATAACAAGCATATTTATCAACTAATGTTCAGCTTTGTAAGTTATGCACACTATGCAATATTGAAAAAGTCTTTGATGAAGACAGAAGAGGAGGGAAATAGTTCCATGTTCATGGATATGCAGAATTAATATTGCTATAATGGCCATAGCAACATAACAATTATACAAATTCAATGCATTACACATCATTAAAATATTAATGGCATTCTTCACAGAACTAGAAAAAAGAGTTCTAAAATTCATTTGGAAGAATATACCAAATACCCAAACTAGCCTAAGAAATCTAAGCCAAGGAAGCAATGCTGGAGGCATCAGAATACCTGACTTCAAATTTTCCTACAGATCTAATAGTAACACTGCATGACACTGTAAACTGCTACCTAGACCAATGGCACAGAATAGAAAATGCAGAGACAAACATACATCTGATCCTTGACCAAGCTGCCAAAAACATACATTGGAGAAAAGACAGCTTTTTAAACAAATGATCCTGGGTTAATTGGTATGTAGAATATGTAGAATAAGTTATGCTACATATGTAGAATAACTACACTAGACACTTATCTCTCACCCTGAACAAAAATCAACACAAAATGGATCAAAAATCTAGAATTAAACCAGGACATGTCCTCCCACTCCTAGGAGAACATGTAGGGTTAACTCTCCAACACATAGGCACAGGCAACAGCTTTCTCCGTTGGGCCCCTAAAGGAAATAACGCCAAGAGTTAATGAATGAGATGACATCAAATTAAAAATTTCTGCTCCGCAAAGGAAATTAAGAATGTGAAGAGAGAACCTACAGAATGAAAGAAAATCTTTGCCAACAAACTCTTCTGACAGAATACAGAAAGAACTCAAAAACTTGACACCAAACTTGGGCATGGTGATGCACACCTGCAATCTCAATGGCTCTGGAGGCTGAGGCAGGAGGTTCATAAGTTCAAATCAGCCTCAGCAAATTAGCAAGCCCCTAAACAACTTAGTGAGACCTTGTCACAAAATAAAAAATAAAAAGGTATGGGGATGTTACTCAGTGGTTAAGTCCTGTTGGGTTAAATACCCTGTTTAAAAAACACTCAATTTATAAATGGGTAAATGACTAAGCAGAATTTCTCAAAAGAAGAAATACAATGGATTAGCAAACACATTATTTTTTTAAGTATAACATCAGCAGGCCACAGAGGTGCATGCCTCTAATCCCAGGAGCTTGGGAGGCTAAGGCAGGAGGATGGTGAGTTCAAAGCCAGCCTCAGCAAAGGCAAGAGGCTCTAAGCATCTCATTGAGACCCTGTCTCTAAATAAAATACAAAATAGGGTTGGGGATGTGGCTCAGGGTCAAGTACCCCTGAGGTCAATCCCCAGTACCCCCTCCCCCCCAAAAAAGTGTAACATCATTACCAATTAGGAAAATGGAAAAAAAATTAAACTACACCAAGATTTCATCTCACACCAGTCAGAATCACAGTTATCAAGAATACAAACAACAGTAAGTGTTGGAGAGGATATGGAGAAAAAGGAATACTTTTACACTGTTAGTGAGATTGTAAATTAGTAAAACCACTGTAAGAAAAAATATGGAGCTTCTCCAAAAGACTAAGCATAAAACCATGACCCATGACCATGGAACTATGACCCAGGTATACCACTCCTCAGGTATTTATCCTAAAGAATTAAAGTCATCATGCTATAGTGATACATGCATCCCCCTTTTTATAGCAACACTATTCACAATAAGGCAAACTATGGAAACAGCCTATGTATCCATCAGCTGATCGATGGATAAAGAAATGTGTGGTATATATATATGCGCAATGTAGTTTTATTCAGCCATAAAGAAAAATGAAATTTTGTCATTTGCAGTTAAATGGATAGAACTTGAGACCATTATGTTAAACAAAATAAGCCATTTATATAAGGCCAACTGTTGTATGTTTTCTCTGTTTTGTGGAAGGTAAGGTAAGAAAAGGAAATGAAAGGTGTAAGGGAAGGTCTTATGAAAAGCAAAGGAACCCCACTAGAGGAAAGGGACCGGGGAAGGGAGGAGGAGAGGGAAAAGGGAAACATTGGGGAATGATATTGGTCAAATTATATTGTTATATTGTACATATATATGAATATGTAACAAATCCCACCATTATGTACAATAATACACCAATAAAAATATAAATAAATAAGTTTTATCCTAAGTATATACATTCTGTATGACTTCATATTCATCCCTGTATAGAAAGTTTTAAAGTATTTAATTTTCTTTCAATATTTCCCTCAGTTCTAGGAACCACTTTCTTCTTTAAACTGAAAAAGTATTAATCTGAAAATGTATAACATTTATTTCCCAAATTACATTAGGAATAGTATAGTGAAAGGAAATGTAATTTTTAAAATTAAAATTAGCCTAGACCAATCACTATGTCTGTGACAGAAAGTGACTTTGTGTAAGTGGACTGGACCCAAATCCACAGAGACCAGACCTGGATCATGTGAATCTCCTCTCTACTCTCAGACAACTTAGGCCTCAGACAGACCTCAGGAGCTGTACAGAAAAACACCCCTTTCTCTCTCCCATTTTTATTTAGTCTCTTCTTATGTTCTTTTTCTCCCTCTCTCCTCCCCTCTTCTACTATAAATCCTCTCTTCTCCCTTTGTAAAAGGCAGTTCCTTGTTACCTTAGGCCAACATAATGTTAACACATACCCCTTACCCTATTTTCTGTGAGAAATTAATGGGTTTTCCAGAGGTTTCCTCCTTTGCTTTTCCTTCTTTGGAGGGTTACTCGGATCAGGTAACTTTCTCTCTGAAGCTAAACTCACAAAAAAGTCAGTTGATGATCACCAAGAATGAAATCTGTACCTTCAGAAACAACAAAACTTAAGAGAAGAGGCTATCTCCTCACCAGATTGCTGTCCTGTACTCAGGACAGCATTTGGGTTGTTATGAAACCAGCTATCACTAAGGCCTCAGTAGTGTATTATGACCTAGTGATGACATCAGCATCATCCAGAGACCCAGGCATATTCATAGTACTGCTCATAGCTAAAACTCATCACCTGATACCTTTTATACAGTGGGATTTCTTTTAACTTAAACTTTCCAACATTTCACTTGGCACCAAAATTAGAAAGTATGGATTTAATAGAGGAAATATTTCTTTCTGTCCCAGGAATACCTCGTTACTCAATTTCCCCAAGGATATGGTAGTACCAGAGAGGATCAGGCTGAGAACAATGCTTGTTTCATAGAAAAAGTAAAGGCTTTATCTCATTAGTACTGGTTGCATTATGTAGAAACCTAAGTGCAAGGCATGCTGGAATGTAGAATTGGGCTTAAGAACATCTCATCCATCCATACACCCCTAGCAGTTATTAAATTTCCCCTGCTGCTGGCAACAGTCTCCTGTATCTTCATAGCCAAACTTGTCTCTTCTAACACTCTTCCTCATCGTGTCTACACTGATAGAAGAAGATAACTCTGGGCTTACGCACACCTAGGCTTTCTCAAGAATTCAGTTCTTGTGAAGCCTGAAGATCTCCCTCTCCTGGATTCGATCCCAAGGCCCAGTCTATCTTCTGAAAACATATAGCTCTGTACAGAGTTTGGACTCTGAAGCAGATTTATTTTACCTCCCACCTCATCTTTTAAATTGAATATGTGTTTACTGTAACTAAATGTTATTAATTACCATGACCCAGCCCCCTTCATTCTCCTTCAGTCTTATAGGCCTATTACTCTGGGTGTAATAAAAATTGATGCTATTTTTTATGTATCAATTGGTAAAAAGAGGGTCAAAATATACCAAATGCTTATGAGGATATAGGGTAATGAGGAATTTTCATGAACTAAATTGAAGTATTGATTTATATAAGTCTATTGAAGAACAATTAAGCAACAATTCCTAAAATATGCACATAACCTACAACTTATCATATTCATTTTCTAGAATTTTATGGATTAAAACACAAATTTATTATCTTGTTCTTCAGGGCAAAGGTTCACTCTGAACTTCAGGCGTCAATGCGTCAGCGGGGCTGCTCTTGTCTGGAAGCTTTACTGAAGGATCTTTCCCTTTTCATTATTTTTCAGGTTCCAGAGCTGCCTGCCTTCCTAGCTGTCGTTCACATTCTTCATCTTCAAACTGCATCAGTTCAGCATCTGCTTCCACGGTTACAGCTCCATTCTGCCCAGCAGCCTCTCAGCTGTCTCTCATAGAAGCCATTGTGATGAACTTCACTGTATCCACATGATCAGGAAAATCATTTCATTCAAAATTATCAACTTAATCTCATCTGCAAAGTCTTTTTTTTTTAACCCTGCACATCATGTATTCCTAGCTTCCAGGGATTAGGTGGTTAACATGTGGGGGTTTTTTCCCTGGTAGGGGGGAGTGGGAGGAGAAAGTTCCTTCTTCATCCTATTACACCAAAATAAAGTCAAAGTGTTTCAAAGAGAATTTTACCTATAGTAAAATGTAAGTATGAGAATAGAAATCCAAATAATAGGGAAGGAATGACACAGCATCTGTAAAGTCATACTGAATAAAGCAAAGCAGAATGAAATAAAGAGGTAAACAATTACCTTTAGAAGTCATTAATCAAAGGAATAGAAAGGCACTTACAAAATAATGTTTCAAGGTACAAAGCTTAGGTGATCTGATTTAACAAACCAAAAACTTGAAGACAAGATGAGAAGTCAAGATAAAGAAATAAGCATAGAGAATATAGATTTGTTTAAAATAGTCATGCTGAACAGGTTCATCAGAGAAAAATTACCTTAGAATCAGAAAGAAATTGAGTTAATCAGAAAAAAGGACATTAGAATCAGAAAGATTGAGTTCAGCTTAAAATTTAATATTTATTATATCAATTTCAAGGAAAGGAAAGTAAAGAAACAAAGAGAAAATTCCAAGAAGATAGATTTTATAAAACTAAAGTCAAATGATATAACAAAGTAATAATTACAGCATCTGAAGAAAATAGATCAACAACTTTGTAATAGAGCTAACTGCAAAATGGATATATCATGAAAGAAATTAAGCACAATTTTCAATGCCAGAAGACAGTAAAATCTTGACAGTAACCAGCTTCGAATTCAAGTACATGTGCGACAGGGTGGGAATTGATAGATCCAATTATACAGTTTCCTAGGAATAATGCTCTGTCCTGGGGTCCTTTAAGCACTGGTCATGGACTGCTGATGCAGACTCTTTTTCCATCCTGCTCTGTATTACCAGGGACCCCAGCACCATCTCAATTCCCAAAACAACTCTATATGATGTCTCTCACTTTGTGCTTTTGCCCTGTATTTGCTCCCTGTCTTGAAGACTCACGTAACATCTTGGAATGAATCATCGTTGAACTGGTTGCAGCATGTGTTTGATTGGTCAACTTAAAAGTTTTTCAGGTCAGGAATTTCATGAATACATCTCTACATACCTGACCTCACATGGTACTGGTTCCCAGCCCTTTCAACCAAAGAGCTATCTATGCACAGATAATGATAAAATTTTTACAGCCAACACAATTGTCAATAATTTAGTGTCCATGATTCTTATTTGAAAATGCATCCAAAACAATTAGCTTGACCATGAAATCCAACAGACTAAGAAATGACTTACAAAGTCTCTTAAACAAGTATCACCAAAGGACTGGAATGTGCACTGAATCTACACACATCAAAAAAACAAAACAAGTATAGAAATTATGATTAGAGAAGAGAATGGAAATTTTCAATAGTTTTACAAATAGAAGTAGCTATAAAAACCATAATATAAGGACAAAGGAAAAGGTTAAAATGTGTTAATTTCTTCATCTCTAATGTTAGGATTGTGTTTATACTTAGAATGAAACACAACACTATACCTATCTCAATATTTTAAATATTTATTCTTTACTGGGGAAATTTTAAGTATTAATAAATTTGTTTCTATGAAATACTCGAACTTCACCAGCACTGCTAGAGTCATCCCAGTTTCATTTTTCCGACATATTCAAGAGTTACTTAATTTTATATGTGATTTTTATAATTATAGTATGATTCAATTTGGGATGAATAACATATTTCTCTTTCCATCATCTGTTCCTCATGCATGCACATTTAAAAAGCTTTATTGATGTGTAAGTGAAATATTTCAACATCTATGTATCATGTATACAATTTTCTGAGTCTGATTTATCTTCTCATGTTGCCTTCTATGTATAACTAGGTACAGGTATGATATTTATTTGGGATGACCTCTAAGCGATGTTCAGAATTGTTACATTCGAGTAGTAAACTCAGGTGATTTTCAAATTTATAATTTTTAACATTGGAATTTGTTTTTGAATATGCATCCGTCATACAAAATAACTAGTTCATGGTAAGAGCAAAAGAAAATTGGTCTTGGGAAGATATCTTGAAGCTTTTGCATAGTTTATCATTTCTTTTGTTAAATTACCTCCTTTCTGAGAATTTCTGGTTAATAATAGATCATCACATTGATAAATTTTTATTTCACTTTTAAATTTTATTTTATTTTGTTTTATTTTACCCTTTATTTTATTATTTTATTTTTTGGTGCTGGGGATTGAACCAAGGTCCACTTAACCACTTCAGCCCTTTGTTTATATTTTATTTAGAGATGGTCTTGCTGAGTTGCTTAAGGGCTCACTAAGTTGCTGAGGCTGACCTTGAACTTGCCATCCTCCTGCCAAAGCCTCCTGAGTCATCCTGAGGTTTATAAGCATGTTCCATCATGCCTGGCAAGTTTCTGACTTTTTAAGGGAATAGAATAGTCCTCATAAAGATGTTTTTCTTTGTTTCCTTTCATTAATGAAAGATAAAAGTGATGATTAATTAGGTTACAATATAAACTACAACCAAAAATGATCAATAAAATAGAAAAACTTGTTGATAACATTGCTGGCTGTATGGTTTGGCTCCCTGGAAAAGCTTATATGGTAGGCAATGTAGCAATGTTCTCAGAGGTGAAGAGATTGGGTCACAAGAGCTGTGACCTCATCAGTGGATGAGTCCATCTGAAGGACTGATGATGTGAATGGACAGGTAGGTGCCAACTGTATTGGACCTGGCTGGAAGAAGCAGGGTGTGTGGTCTTGGACTCTCTCTCTTCCCAGGCTCCTCCCTCTCTGCTTCCCGGCAGCCATGAGCTCAGCTGTTCTCCTCTAAAGCCCCTTCTAGCATGGTTTTCAGCCTCTCCTCAGGCCAAGAACAGTAGAGTCAGCTAACCTGCACCCTCCCCACCGCCGGGAGGTGGTATGTGAGAGAGCATGAACTGTGGGTGGCAGGAGGACCTCCAGGAGCTCTGCTCACCGGCGGGCAGCCCTGGGCCAAAGGCGGCATCTGACAGCTGTATGCAGCACAGGAGCGCAGACACCTGGACAAAAACCTAGCTCAGTTGAGTACATTGCACAAGCCTGCCATCTTCCGGGCTTTGGAGGCTGACGCCTGAGGATAGTGAGTTCAAAGCCAGGCTCAGCAACTTAGCAAGGCCCTAAGGAACTTGGCGAGAAGCTGCTTCTAAGTAAAATATAAAAAGGGCCGGGGGTGTGGCTCAGTGGTTAAGTGCTGAGTGAGGTGCTGGGGAATTTTAAGTACTAATAAATACTTAAATGGTTAAATCACTGGTACAAACAAAAAACAACAAAAACAAAAACAAACACGCACAAAAAACTCTAACACCTAACCCAGCCATTGAACGCTGCGCTGCAGGCGTCCACAGTGTTAGGCCTCTGTGGTGAAAGCAGCTGTAGCAGCAAACTCACCTCATCCCAAAGAATGTCAGCCAAGTCCAAGGGGAGCCTCCTCATCCTCTCCAGCTGAGCAGCACTGGCAGCCTTCAGAACCAAGGTGATGAAATGATCAGATCATTGTAGAGGATCTGGAGTGAGTCCTGCGGGACCTAAAGGACCTGGTCAGAGAACTTAAGCAGGAGTGAGAGCTGGGGCGGGGAGTTCAGCTCCCTTGGTCCCCTTCAGGTTTGGTTCTGCTTTCGCTTGGGACCTTCAGATTTCCCAACTCCTGGGAAACTACAGAAAGATGCCTGTAGGTGGACTTTCTCTGCCCAGGCAACTCCTGGGAAGAGTTACTACACTCCTTTCAATCAGGAAGAAAAGCAAGCAGTGTTTTAATGGAGGGAGCTGGGATGGGGGGAGGGTGAAAGCTAACTTCTCTGAACCCGAGTGTGTGTGATGTGGGAGGAAGGGACCCACAAGGTTGAGGCAGGAGGTGTCAGCAGAGGAAGACAAGGAGCACCAGACAGGCTGCGTGGAAGGTGCTCCTGCCCTCCTGCTACAGGTCCCCCATCCCCACCTCCTTGCCCAACCCCCAGGAACCCTTTGGCAAAGCTGCTCCTTGCCTGGCAGCCTTCCCAAGCCAGGGTTGAAGAAGGGCTGCACTCTGGGTCCTGGGCCTGACCAGGGAGGACAGTGTGGGGAGCCTCACTCTGTCTCTCCTCCCCACTTCTGGAGTCCCAGTGGAAGGAAGGCGACCTGGGCTGCTGACAGGAGAATCCAGCTTTGAGGATGTGGAGAGGGCCTGGGGCTTTCTCACTTTCACAGTTCCTGAAGCAGCCCCTGTTTATCTACAAATGTCCCTCCCACTAACTCTGGACCATCCACACCCCACCCTCATCTGTCATTTCTTCCCTCCTTCCTTTCATTCTGTCACCACTAGACACTGAAATGGGAAGCTGGGGAGGCAGGCGTGTGTGTGTGTGTGTGTGTGTGTGTGTGTGTGTGTGTGTGTAAGAGAGAGAGAGAAGCACTCTGGGTCTTGCCACTCTAGGCCTGTGGCACTGGGACTGTCTTCCTTGCTGCTGCTGTTTGTGACAGCTCTTTTACCTTCCTCCTTCCCTCCCTGTCTTCTTCCCTCCTGTTCTATATGCTTTCCAATAAAATGTGGGCTCATAGGAAAAGCATTTTTTTTAAACAAAAGAGAAGGAAACAAAGTGAAAAGCAAAACTAAACACAAGCCTCCTTTGCCTGGATATCCTCTTGGAATTTTCTATATATCTACAAACATACACAGGTTCTTAAATTTCATTTGTGTGTACAATGGACCATACCATGTATACAGTGCAGAAACTTGTTTCTCCCCATTAAATCAGTTAGATGCTTCCTCTGACAGCACATATGGAATTAACGATCTTTCTAATTATGGTACAGTGTTTAAGAAGTCTATAATGTGATCTGTTTCCTTTTGATGGCCCTTTAGGTTGTGACCAGCTGTTGTACAACAGTGCTTCCACCAGCAATCAATTAAGGTACATTTATTTCTGCTTGTTTATATGAGACTACCTTGGCTTTGGGGTCTGTTTTAGGGAGAGACTGTGAAGGGGTCCACTTCCTGGTCTTTTATGTCAAGAGTTCCCTATCTGAGGTAGAACAGGCTGGCAGCTGGGTATGGAGGACCCCAAGGAGCTGGTCAGAGTTTTGGTGTCTGTGCTGGGCTCTGTTGATTCCCTGACCTCATGTACCATCCTAAAAACACACAGATAGTGTCTCTCACAGCACAAAGCCTTAGACTGACATGCTTGTATTTGTCGTATGCTGGGAAGGGTCCTTGATGACTTAGAAAAAAAGCACTATTGAAAGCATTTGTCTCTCTGGGAGTCTTGCATTTGTATTATAATGACCTTCATTTTCCCTCCTTCCCACCTCCAGGCACATTGTGGACTTCTTCCTAATTGTCACTCAGCTGTCTTTATTCTGCTGTCTCTATTTCCTATTTCTTTCTGACAACTTTAAACAGGTAGGGTTCTAGTAAAAATAGAAAGTATGATCAGAAATTAGTGGAAATTCTGTTTAAGATTGCTTCCAAGCCAGTTTTGATCAACAACAAAGTTGAGGTTTTTAACACTTTATTTACAGTGCCTTTTGTTTGATTTTCCTCTGAAAACCTAGGGAAACCTCAAGATATCTTCTCCATTCTTCTATCTTAGATAGATCAAATGCAACTCAGATAGTTGGGTTGCTAACAACAATAACCATGAAGACCTCCACAGCGGGCTCACCAGCACAGGTGCCTCTAAGGCCTAGTGGACACCTGGAGCTTTTAGTCAGGAGCTTCTTCCAGCAAGACAGTCACCAGCTGTGTGATTTTTGGAGTCCTTTTCTCTTTCTTCCACTCTTCTAGGTGATAGATGTGGCCAAGGGGACCAGCAACAACTGCCATGACAATGAGACAGTGATTCTGAAGTGGAACATGGACCCCAGACTCAACATGCTCACCTTCCTGTCCTTTCTGGTACTGCTGGTCTTCATCAGGAACTTCCATGTTCTGTCCTTCTTCTCCCTGTTGGCCAACATCAACATGCTGGTCAGCCTGGTCAGAATCTACCTGTTCTTGTTCAAGTGTGAGCCCAGGCCTCCCTGATTTCTTAGAGGAAAGAGCAAAACTAGTAAGCAGAACCTAAATAGTCACATGAGATTTATGTGAGGCATATTTAGAAGTTTTTATCTTCAACACTATTGACATTTGGGCCCAGATAAATTTTTATTGTGCAGTTGTCCTGTGCTTATAGGATATTCAGCTGCATTTTTATCTCTACCTTGAAGGTTCTAGAAGCATCTACTCCCCCAGCTGTGATTACAAAAAGTATGTCTAGATGCTGCCAGGCATCCATGAGGAGCAAAATTAACCCCATTAAAATCACTGGTTTGGACTTTTTCTACTTAGATGGTTAATGCATGATTTACACAATTGGAAAATAAGGAAAACATAGTAAGTCAAAAGTAAAATCATTTTTTTCTAATCTATACCAAGATAAATTTTTCTAATCTATACCAAGATAAATTTATACCAAGAAAACATAGTAAGTCAAAAGTAAAATCATTTTTTTCTAATCTATACCAAGATAAATTTTTTACAGACCCATTTATTCACAAAACTATAAATGCACTTACTAGTCATGCAACTTTCTTAGCCCAGGTTGGCTGGTCTGTAGAGTAGTTTGTTTTTTTGTTTGTTTGTTTGTTTGTTTTTTTAAAGCATTCTTTTTTTTAAAAATGTTTATTTTTTAGTTGTAGGTGACAGAATATCTTTATTTTATTTTTATGTGGTGCTGAGGATCGAACCCAGTGCCTTATGCGTGCTAGGCGAGCACGCTACCACTGCGCCATAATCCCAGCCCCCTGTAGAGTAGTTTGAAGAACATAGAAATATAGGAGGATAGATCAAGTGAGAAAAATGTGACTTTACATACCATGGCAGTTTATGAAAAAGAAAATATATTTTGTGAAGATCCAAATAAAGAAAGAGTGAAATGGGTGAATAAAATAACCATTAGAAAATTGATCACATCATTTATTTCCCCAATTGCCTTCAGAAGAACTCTAATCAAAGGAAATACATTTTTGTTTTTAAGGAAAAGTAATCTGGACCAACCATTATATCTGAGCAGTGCTCAGTACAGCATCAGGGTTGTTATGAGATCAGTTATCACTAAGTATTCCATAGAAAGGAGCTTCTGGAGGGGACTGGTGATTTAATTTCAAAAAGAAAATATAATTTCATGAGAAAGCACAAGAAGTGCAGGAGCAGGATGGTGTGTGACACTAAGGGTCTATTCACTGACTGATTTATAATTTTTTAAACAGGACAGAAAAATACTAATCTTATCCAAAGTCTTAATGACCTCATTAGGTCTAGAGCTAAAGGAAAGGGTTGTTTTAATCATACTGGATTCCTGCTGCTTCCATAGACAATTACCAGGAATTTATGACTTAAAATACAAATTTATTATGTAGAAATTCTGGAAGTCAAAAGTCCACTCTGAGCCTCAGCTCTAAATTAATGTATCAGCAGTGCTGCTCCTGTTGAGAAACTCTACTACAGGATCTTTCCTTTATTTTTCTTTTTTTTCTTTTTTAAGTTTCCAGAGCTGGCTGCACTCCTTAGCTGTTATACACATCTCCATCTTCAACAGGCATCAGTCCAACATCTGCTTCCTTGTCAAGCTCTTCTCTGACCAGCACACTCTTAACTGCCTCTCATAAAGGCCATTGTGGTGACCTTGACTGTACCCAGATGATACAGAGAAGTCTTCCCACTCAAAACCATTGTCCTAATCTCATCTGAAAAGTCTCCTTTGCCTTGAAAGTTCATATATTCATAGCTTCCAGGGATTAGAAGATTGACATTTGTAGGGGGAGAGGATTCATTCTTCATCCTGCTACACTAATATAAAATCAGAGTGTATCACAAAGAATTCACCTATGGTAAAATATAGTATTATGAGCAAAACAACATTAAGCAAAACAATAGAGAAAAAATGACATAGCAACTGTATATATTGAATAGAGCAAAGCAGCATGAAATAAACAAAAACTGTATTTGGAAATAAACTTTAATCAAAGGAATGGAAAGGCAGTCACAAAATTATTTTTCATGCTACAAAAGGTAGGCAACCAGTTTGAATGAACAAGAACTCCAAGACAAGACAAGTCACTACAAAGAAATGAATTTGGAAAATTTAGAGTTTTGTAGGGTAGACATGCTGAAAAAGTTTATAACAATAAATAGGAATCAGAAAAAAAATAGAAGAAAGCTTACAATTCAATATTTGGTATGTAAATTTACATAAAGCAAGAGATAGGAAAGAAACACTGTCATAAGTGATACAAAGTCAAAAATTTTAAAAAAGAAAAGCCAAATGATGCAACAAAGTAATAGGTGATAATTAAGGTTTCTGAAATAGATTAAAAATTTTGTAATATATCCAACTCACAAGTAAATATCTCAAAGTTAAAACTGAGTGAAAATATTCATTGAGTAATCATTTATGCCACACACTCAGGCCATTTTACCTGTGTGTCACAAATACTATCATGTTAAGTAATAATGTCTCCATTTTCGAGATAAAAGAACTTATTTGGAAAGGGTCAAAAGATGCTTAGTGAGAAGTGTTAGGTTAGCAAGGCAAATGCAGAATGCAGGCATAACTGCCTCTGCCGAGGCAGGCTGAAGCGGTAAGCAGCACGCCATGCGCAGAACGCACCAACATGGCCGCTGCAGGCCGTGTGCACAGAGGGACACGGAACACTCAGCATGGGCGCCGCCACACTTCCCGGCTCATCCCAGAAGGCCTTTTAAAATTCTCTGTAGGCCAGAACACGGGCACCATTCTCCCGGACACACTCTGATGGATTTGTTGAGTTCAGCCCGAGAGCATGTATTTCCAATAAAGCCTTGCCCAGCGGTTTTAATTCACCTCCTTTTGGTCATCTGGCTTTTACAAATGCTGCACGAAACCCGGGAGGGTTTTTGAACCTCCCCCTGTACCGGGGTCGAGGCAAGCCCTCTGGACCTGGAGAACTCCTGAGCCGCTCTCTCCGTCTCCCCCGATCCGGATCAACAAAAGTGAGGTAGCCCCACCCCTGCCCCGTCTCCCCTGGCCTCTCAGCCTCCCTCCCATCCATCCGCTCCAGAGGCCTATCTGTTAAGTCACATGTGTGCAATAGGTCTCTGTCCAAGGCCGCTTGGATTGGGGAGACGTCCCCAGTCCTCCTGTGAGCCACCCGACTCTGCCCCGGCCCCCGGAGAGTTTCCAGGGACGCCTGAATTCCCCGCCTGGCCCTCCGTTCTTCGGTGGACGTGAACAGATTTAGGGATGCCTTTTTCTGTTCCCGCCCACTTCCTGTGGGCTAACTCTTCTCTAGACCCCAAAACTCTTTTGGGCTGTCTGTATCGCAATTTTGAGAAGCTAGGATTTGGTAAAGACCCACGCCATAAGTGTCTGGTCCTATTTTCCACTGTAGTATGGCCTCAGTATGGCTTAGACAACAAATCCAAATGGCCTCCAGGGGGAACTTTTGATTTTCAAATCCTCACTGATTTGGCTAATTTTTGTCACCGGACAGGGAAATGAACAGAAACTCCTTAGGATAAGGCTTTGTTGGAAAGTACACTCTTGCCCTTCCCTTCTTTCCCATCTGTTCTGTCCTCTCAAGTTCTTCTCACTAGGGAAAATTTCCTCCATTATGTCCCACTCCCTACCCAGACCCCACCTCCCCTCACTCTCGGCTCCAGCGGAGTGCAGCACCATCTTCCCTGGAGGTGGCACTGCCACAGCCCCAGTGCCCGAGGGCAGAGACGAGGCATTGGGCGGAGCCCGCTTGCCCTGGGTCCCTGCACCTCTTGCTGGCACTCAGACAGGCAGCTTGGTGTCTGTGAGCTACCAAGCCAACCACCCTGCATTTCTTATTTTACTGGCCGGGTCATTTTTCCTAAGACTCTTGCTTTTCTTAAGTTCTATGTTTTTTGAGCTCATGACCTTAATCCTTCACATCTAGGATAATGTTTTCTGATCAGTCCTATTTTTATTCAACAATGGAGGTTTTTTAAAACATCTAACATTTCCTGCAGGCCTTTTCTATTGTGTTGTACATCTATGTGTGTATGTGTATGTGTGTGAACCATGTACATGGTATCAAAATTGGCACAGATAATGAGCGCTCATGAATTAAAACCAAAAAAAATGGATCCAAATATTTTTAATTCACATGATTTAAAAGGTTCAATTTAAATTGAGTAAACACAAAGGTTTATAGATTCCTATATGAAGTTTTAAAGGTTTCTACTGTTGCCTAAGTTCAAAAAACTACAAGGATTGCTTTGCAATATGAATAGAAGGAATTAAAGATTCTAAATATGGTATTTATTGGAAGGAAAGAGAATATTTCTGATCAAAAGGTTTACAACTGTGATTAAAAAAGTTAGAATCTAAATTTTTCTTTGAGAATTAAACTTAATGTAATAACATCAATGTAATTATGGTTCTACTAGTTCTATTTTTATATTAAATGTGTTCATATCTTTCAGATGTACAAGCTTTAAAGTAGAAGGTTTTAAAGAGCATTATATCAAGCTGATGTTCTCCAAATTGAACTTGTATGGTATTGATTTATATCATTTAATGTTTTATAACTGAACCTATCATCA
>PVHX01016702.1:0-18805 GCA_004024805.1 Geosciurus inauris
TTTTTCGGAATGAGAGCTCTGGGCAAAGAAAACAGCAATGCTCCAAAGGCCATGGCCTCTAGCTCCACAAGGCCTGCTCCTAGGGGACTTCCTCCAACAGCTACTCTGCTGGGCCACAGATGTCCTCCTTGGACATTAACTTGAAGTTAACCAATTGACTTCAGCCCTGAGGCCAGAAAGGTTGACCGCCATCCAGATTTCATAGCTTTTTCCTTCAGCTCCTCCTAAGACCACCAAGAGTCGCACATTGGGATAGGACCCTGGAGACTTGTCAGCTTTCCAGAGGCTGAGCCTCTGTCCCTCCCCACAGGCACTGGGGCCTCTACCTCTCCCTTCCCAAATAACCCTGGAGGGAGGGAAACGCACCCTTAGCACCTGCTGCAGCCTACAGAAAACACTATTGCAGAAGGCAAGCTCATGGAGGGCTCTCTATCAGAGGCAGCTCATCCAGGACAGAGCCAGCACTGGACCCTGGACAGCAGGGCACTGATTAGGCAGCCTGCAGAGGGAATGCGTCTCTTGATCTCTTGCAGACCTGAATGCCACCCTGCCCCCGCAGATCGAGCAGCTGCTGAAGTGTGAGGACGTGAACCTCGCCGGCCTTCTGGGGGCAGTGCTGTCCATAGTGGGAGACTCCAACCTGCTCTCGCTCTTAGATATCACTTCAATACTAGATATAGGAGGCGGTGGCCTTGGAGGGATCCTAGGCAAGGGAAACAATGGCGGTCCCCTGGAACCACTGTCACAAGCCACTGGTGCCATTGGCAACCTGCTGCCAGTGGGTGGCTCACTCCTTGGCGGTCCAGACAAGAACCCTGTAAAAGGACTGCTTGACAGTACTGGCTTGTCTAGTGTCCAGGAGCCCCTGAATGACGTGACGGATAAAGCTAACGGCCTCAAGGAATCCACCCAGGACGTGGTGAAGGGTGTCCTGCCGCCAGGCGTCAACGATGCAGTCACAGGCTTGCTGGGAAACATTGACCTGGAGCAGCTCTTGCTGGGGTAAGTGCTTCCTTGACCCCTAGGCTTCTGGCATCACAAAAGCTGCTTATTTGGGATGTTCAAGTTCAACCTCCAACAATCCCAAACGAAAGCCACAGTTACCTTTTCACAAAGCAATATACTAGCTCCAGCTGAAATTGTGCCCTTCTAGGGGAAAATATAATCCAAATTTCTTTATTATTATTTTTGTTTGTTTGTTTTGGTCTAGGGATTGGACCCAGGGCACTTAGCCACTGAACCATATCCCCAGACCTTTTTTATGTTTTATTTTGAGACAGGTCTTGCTAAGTTGCTTAGGGCTTCACTAAGTTTTGAGTCTGGCTTTGAACTTACGATCCTCTGGTCTTGGCCTCCTGAGCCACTGGGATTACAGGTGTGCACCACCATACCCAGCCAAGTTTCTTGAGTTTAAACACATGAGCAGGTGTGGGGGCTGAGGGGCCCAGGGAAGGAACTTGCTAGGTGTGAACTGGTTGGCATTTCTCCTGAAGAACTGATTCTTGATGCTGTCACTTTGCAGATTAGAGATCCAAGGAGTGACTGTGGACAGCATGGATTCATCCGTGGCAGGCGATGAGATCCACGTTCGTGCTGCCACTACTGCCATCATAGGTGGAAAAGGGTGAGCCTGTTTTCACAACAGCCAGCTGGGTCACTCAGGACCAGAGCTGTAAGTCCCAGTGTCCAAAGGCCAGGCTCAGAGGATACAGAGTACCACAAAGCGGGGGAGGAAGGTGCAAACAGCCACCACATACAGCTCCCCTGGAGATGGGCCCCTGGGGAGTTTCACCTTCAATGGTGTAAGCAAAGATATTCATGGGAAATCTGCCCAAGTTCACACCCGGGCAGTGAAGATAGAAACCTCAGAGAACAGATCTCAGTGTGACATCTACACTGGGCCTATATGAAATGTACCTTCCAAATCCTCTAAGCTCCATTAGAATCAGCCCGCTCAGTCCAAACACTGTTCTAATCAGTTGAGAAAAACAGAGATGACTTAAATGTCCTTAGGGAGCTACAAATTTCAACATCCCTGCATGCATTCGTTCATTCACCCGCCTGATATACAGTTACGAAACATCACTCTGGGACAGATGCCACACTGGGCACAAAGAAAGGACTAATGGTAGTCCCCATCTTCAGTGAGCATGTTACAGGGTAGGCTCTGGGCACACAGAAAACGGCAGGGACAGGGCAACGCCACTGGGGAAAGAATGGTCCATGGACAAGGGCACACAGCTCGGGCACCTCTTACTGTCCCAACCCCTCCTAGGACTTCACAGAAGCCTCCCTACAATCTCACCAGAAAAGCAGTTCTGTTTCCCAATTGGAAACCAGTTCAGACTGGCAAAAGCAATTTCAAACGTCACTCAAAGTCACCTGCATCTTGCTCTCCACAGCCTAGCTGGATCTGTAATCAACATGCTGGAATTTCAAGTGCAGGCAGATGTGACCCTGAAAATGGCTATTTCTGCCAACAACACCCAATGTGTCAACCTCGAGGTCCAGGAAACACATATTAATGCCAACGAAGTGAACCTACAGATAATAGAGACGTACGTAGGCCATTTTTCTCATTTTCTGGATCAACTGGCTGATGTGCCAAAATGTCCCCACTGGTACTACCCTCCGAGATGAGCTCTCAATGGTTGAGAGGCCCAGAGAGAGGTCTCTCCACCCACCCTGCTCTCTGGCTGCTAACTACTTCCATAATTCATTCTATTTTTTACATAAACAATATGTTCACCTCCATCAAAATTGAAAAAATATAAAAGGCCATAGAGTAAAATGTCTCCCTCCCGTCTTCCCTGGAAGCAACCGATGGATCCAGGCTCCTGTTTGCTTTCACAGATGCTTTTGGCACATGCATGTAATTTTGCATCTGTGTGTTCACATGCAGAAAGGAACAGAGTCAGACTGGGGACACAGCTCGGTGGTAGGGCACTTACCTAGCATGTACAAAGCCCTGACTTCAGTTCTCAGTACCACAAACACAAAAAAGAAAAAGGAAAAAATAAGAAAAGAAAACGGTAGCTATCTCACAAACCTTTCTGGACTTTAATTGTTTTACATTTTTAAAAATAGCTGGGAATATGTTTCATCAGCAAAAAACCCCCAGCTTCTTCATTCTTTTTTTCTTTCTTTCTTTTCTTCCTCTCCTCTTCTCTCCTCTCCCTCCTTTCCCCTCTCCTCTTTTCTCTTCTCTTCTCTTTTCTTTTTGTTGGTACCAGAGATTAAACTCAGGGGCACCTGACCACTGAGCCACATTCCCAGCCCTATTTTGTATTTTATTTAGAGACAGGGTCTCACTGAGTTGCTTAGCACCTCGCCACTGCTGAGGCTAGCGATCCTCCTGCCTCAGCCTCCCACACTGCTAGGATTACAGGCGTGACCCACCACACCCGGCTAGCTTCTTCATTCTTTATGACTTCCTGTATTACCTCAGGAAGATGCACTATGATTTCTTTAACCAGTCCCTTATCAGCTATTAACTTTTTTTTTTTTTTTTTTTGGTACTGGGGATTGAACTCAGGGGGACTTGACCACTGAGCCACATCCCCAGCCCTATTTTGTGTTTTATGTAGAGACAGGGTCTCACTGAGTTGCTTAGCGCCTCGCCCTTGCTGAGGCTGGCTTTGAACTCGCGATTCTCCTGTCTCAGCCTCCCTAAGTGCTGGGATTACAAGCGTGAGCCACCGCGCCCGGCTAGCTATTAACTTTTATACCCAACCAAAATGAACAAGATCACAGATGAGTCTGCCCACCAGCATGCACAGTGTCTGCAGAGTGAGCTCCTCCAGATGATTGCTGGGCCAGGCGCCCTGTGCTGGGGTCATTTTGGAGGTGAAGGGCTCAGGTGTGCATAGAGTAAGCAGCAAGACGTCACTGTAGCTCTTTCATCAGTGGGTGGGTTTATCTCGTGTTTGGGCAGATCCAGAAACACAAGAATCACTTGGTTCTCCATGTGCGTCTTTCCCAGGGTCACAAAGACTTTGCCTCTCCCTGTGCCTTTGCCCTTGAACGACGTCATCTCTCAACTGTTGACAGTGGAGCTGAATAAAAAGGTAGGTGCTGGGGAGCAGAGGGCACCCCCTCAAAGGCCTGCACCATCAGGGTACATGGGGAGAAGCCCTTGCCTCCGAAAGAGCCTGATGCTGAGAAAGACTAAGGAAGAAGGCCCCTGGCCCTCTAGAGTCCCCACACTAGGGGACAAACAGGACCTCTGGCCAAAAGAGGTCACCACCAAGATGATGATGCCTCAGGCTACGGGGAGGGATGGACTACTTCTGCCAAGAGGGCCAAGAAAATAAGAGAGGGGAAAGGGAAGGAGGACAGGGAAGAAAGAGGAGGAGGTGGGCGGAGGAGGACGGGCTAATGGTGCTTCATTGGCAAAGCTAACTGGGGATGACTTCACAGGTGCAAGAAACAGACTCCTGTGACATCGTTCTCAGTGACTTCAACAACTGCAAGAACTGTGAGTACAAACGGTCAACCTCCCTGGGGAAGCAACCGTCAGTGGAGAGAGATGGCCGAGGTTTCTTAAGGGATTCCACAGGGTGAGCAGCCAGAGAGCAGGAGGCTCCGAGATGCAACCACCAGCACCTGCAAATGCCCTGCCACCTCTCCTCAGTGCCCTCAGGAGAGGAGATGTCCCAGCTAACCTTTCTCCAGGCCGCTTTGACTTGTTCCCCAGGAAGGGAGCAGGACAAAGAGCCCCTCAGAGCTCTCTGAAGTCCCTGGCCTCAGATGGTTTACAAAGTACACACGTCACGGCCTGGTCAAGGCACAAGCCCAGCCCTTCCCCTGGGAGGATGAGAATCAGGAAAACCTCCCAGGTCCCAACACACGCCGAGGGAGGGAATCATAGGATATCTGAAATGACAACTGAAGCAGGAAATCAGTGCCATTTGCTAAGACCCAGAGTAGCCAAAACACAGAACTCAGCCAGGAGGTTTGGGCACATCAGAGAAGGGCGAGTCCTGGTAGGCTTCCTCCCACAGCATCCCACCAGATGCCAGAGAAGCCAGTGGAGGGTACCAGCTTTCTGCTTGGGATCCAGAGAACAGGAGGTGTCCACACCGTGGAGGACAGCACTGAACAGAGAGCTCAGGGTACCAGAGCTGCTGGGGACTGCTCTCCGCTCCACCGCTCTCCCCTCTCTCCCCTGCAGCTACTGGTTTGTTCAAGTTCCAAGTTAAAAGCTCCAGGATTTCCCCACAAGGCCTTTCCATCTACTACTGCGTAAGTGTTCCTTGTGCTTGTGATGGTCTGTGGGTAGAGGCTGGAGGCACAGCTGAACTCAAACGACACATCAGAAGGACGGGGCAAAGCCACTGTCATCCTTCTCCGATCCCCACACCTTTACTCTGGGCTCAGTCCTAGACTTCCAGCACAACTCCTGACCTCCCACCCCGGGGCTCAACTGTGTGTTTTCTTCCATTCAAGTCCATTGGATGATGCCTGAGAGACATTCTAACAAAAACAACCATATCTTGACCTTTAGGATCTGCTCAGCACAGATCTAGACACTCAATGGACAATACATAACCAAATAAAGAGTGCTGCCTCTTCCCAGCCACGCCCTACAGCACCAGGGAGGGCAAAGCCGGGGCATGAAATGTGCTGAACATCTTAAACTCAGCTTCACTTCCAGAAATCCATCATCCACATAGATATATCAAAGCACAAAGAAATACATTATTCATGATGAGATTAGAAAAAAAACAACCCGAAATAAACAAAAAGGAAATAGCTAAGCCAGGGAGAAGAGCAACCCAAATGTTCAAAGTTTGTGTCCAGAAATGCTATGTGTATTGTTAATTTTTTTCAAAGTATAATAAAAGTCAAATGGGGTATGCAAGCAAGATCCATGGAAATACCAGTGATGTTTGGAGGAATTTTTCTTCCCACTTCTCTAAATTTTCCAACTTTCCTGCCATGTGGAGTTTATAAGCAAAGAGGAGTTACTTAATACGTAGGCCAGAATATTTGTGAAATAAATTCTGGACAAGATGGGCTTTGGAAGGTGGGAAGAAAGGAAGGATCAGGGCCTTCTGACTTGGGAGAACATGTTGGCCACTGAGCAGACACGCCTTACTGGAATCCACACGTAAATGGGGGAACTGGCCTGGAAAATAAGGATCTGTGGCTTCTCTTGGAAAAAGCAGTGGTTGAGCTGCCCAGGCCACACTGCACCAGAGCCTCCTTCCCCTGCGCTCCTGCTCTGCAGTCACCACTAACCCATCACTTCCACAATCACCCACCAGGAGGCAGCTGATCACCGGGTTGCAACACTGGCCAGGCCACCTCCTCTTTCACCTTCACAGCCAGCCTGCAAAGGCCTTAATATCAGTGTCACTCTCTGACAGAGTTTTTTGTTTCTCTCTCCCTAGGCTGAAGCCATCCTTGGCAAAATTATAGCCCCTGTCCTTGGAGATTCCCTCCCTCCAGATCCTAAAAATGCCAACATTTCCATAACTATGTCCCACATGATACTCAAGACAATTGTCACTTACGTCGCCAAGATAAGCTCTGTCAAGGTAAGTGTCATCCACGTGGCCCCTGTCACAGTTCCATTCTGTGCTTCAGTCCTGTCTGTCAACTCTGAGAGAGAAGGTGGGGATGCAAATGGGTCCAGAACCTTCTTCCAGGGATAAGTACAACTGGTGCCCTGGGATTCCATTTTCCCTTAGTGACCAGATAAGCAGGTCTCTATTTACATCAGTAGAAAGAAGAGAGCAGAGCCAGGCGTGGTGGCACACCACGCCTATAATCCCAGCTCTTTGGGAGACTGAGACAGGAGGATTGCGAGTTCAAAGCCAGACTCAGCAATGGTGAGGCGCTAAGCAACTCAGTGAGACCCTGTCTCTACATAAAACACAAAATAGGGCTGGGGATGTGGCTCAGTGGTTGAGTACCCCTGAGTTCAATCCCTGGTACCAAAAAAAAAAAAAGCAAGCACAGAGCCATGTGTGTGCCAGGTACACAGCCAGGTGTCTACACAACTGATTCCACTGCACTCCAGTGGAGGTATTCATATTCCCATTTCACAGGACCTAAGGGAGAGAATGACTTTACCAAGTCACAGAAGGTGTATGGTACTGTTTATGTGCCTGAGGTATTCATTCGCTCTTAGCCCTTGAAGTGGCAAAAGGAAGCAACAACACCAAGAGTCAGTGACAGTTCTGCATGTACCAGGCTCAATTTGAAGCAATACATGTGTCCCCAAATGATTGGCTGAGAACTGTCTTGCCACAGGGCATAGAAAGAAACAGTCTTCAAGTTTGATAAGGCATAATAAGAAAAGCAAGTTTGTGTGATACGCCCCACTTTCCTTCCCAAGAAGCAAATGAGATACAGGGCACCATCTAGAAGGGGACTCTGTGATTGTTGCTTCAGCTGCTCCAGCCTCAGCTAGGGAACCGATGATGCACACCAGAGGACTGATAAATGTTGGAATGAATGATGTGTGTGCTGCATACGTGGCTCATGAGGCAGCACCCGCCGTCCCTCTTCCTCTCCACACTAACCCATGCACTCCTGACCACAGGCAGACAGCCTGGAGGCTAGCATCACCAAAATAACCTACGCCTTCCAGCCAGATAGTACCATCCAAGCCACCTTCTGGACCGACATCAGAAAGGATGATGAGAGCTTTGCTACTGGGAAAACAGTGAGTGCTGAGAAATGGATCAGAACTGGGTGGTGAGGAAGAACTGAGTGGTCATGTTTCAGAGTCTGTTTCTTGCAACAAAGCTGGAGGCACAGAGTGCCTGGCATCTCTAGAATGAAGAGACCAGCCACACTCTCCAGTGGAGAGCAGAGAGAGCAGTGTGACCTGGGGAGAGAAGGCAGTGCCACTCGGGACCTGGCCAGCGACTGCTGGTCATCTCATAATGTGACATGTTTTTGAGTAGCCAGATCAACGTGTTGGTTTAACTCATGCTCATCTTGGGTTATTTCAGACCCTCATCATCTCTCACGAGTGCAAGATTTCAAGAGACAAACTGATAGCCAACATCAAACTTACAAGGTACTGTGGATGCCTACATTATTCTCCTGTAAATACAATTCACAGGAGCACAACAATACACAAGGCTCTTGGGAAATACTTGGATAATTACAAGGAAGTCAGATAGAGTTTTAAACTCATATGCTCTTTCTCATCTTAAATTGTCCTTTTCTGATCAGTAGTTTCTAATTTAAAACTTTCATTAAGAAGCCACTAAAGCCGGGCACAGTGGCGCAAGCCTGTAATCCCAGCACTTAGGGAGGCTGAGACAGGAGAATCACAAGTTCAAAGCCAGCCTCAGCAATGGCGAGGTGCTAAGCAACTCAGTGAGACCCTGTCTCTACATAAAACACAAAATAGGGCTGGGGATGTGGCTCAGCGGTTGAGTACCCCTGAGTTCAATCTCCAGTACCAAAAAAAAAAAAAAAGCAGCAGCAGCCACTGAGAGCTGGAGATGTGGCTCAGTGGTTGAGCACTTTCCTAGCATGCGTAAGGCCTGGGATTCCATCCCCAACACTGCAAACAAAAGCAACTGAGACAGGTACACAATTACCTCTGTAATCACAGCAACCTGGGAGGCTGAGACAGGATCACATGTTTGAGGCCAGCCTCAGCAACTTACCAGACCCTGCCTCAAAATTTTTATTAATTAATTAATTAATTATTGGGGGGTAACTAGGGATTGAACCCAGAGGCACTTGACCACTGAGCTACATCCCTAGCCCTATTTTGTATTTTATTTAGAGACAGGGTCTGTGTTGCTTAGTACCTCGCTTTTGCTGAGGCTAGCTTTAAACTCGCAATCCTCCTGCCTCAGCATCCCAAGCTACTGGAATTACAGGCATGCACCACCGTGCCCAGCTTCAAAATTTTTAAAATAATAAAAATAGGGCTGGGGATATAGCTCAGTTGGTAGAGTGCTTGCCTTGCATGCACAAGGCCCTAGGTTCAATCCCTGGCACCACACACACACACATATAATAATAAAAATAAAATAAAAAGGACTTGGGATGTTATTAGTATAGCACATTGGGTTCAATCCCCAATATCAAAAAAAAAAAAAAGAAGAAGAAGAAGAAACAACAGAGATAATATTTAAATTCTGAAATTGAGTTGTAATTTTTATATGAATCTAATATTTCTCTGTATTTTGTCTCCTCACAGCTATGAGCACAGTGTGAACCCCTCTGAAGCTGTGAGTCAATGTGGTTTTCAATATATTTACCTATGGTATATGAGAATTAGTTTAATGCCAGACACCGAGTGATACAGGGACTTTGGGAAAGGAGGAGGTCATGAAGACTAGATGACAGATACACTGTGGCATGAATACAGGCTCCTAACATGGGCTTTCTGGGGAGTTCCTACACCATGGCTGCCCAAGCCCACTGTGCAGGCCATCTTCAGCCAGTGACCTGAGAAGGGCCTGGAGTCTGTGCTGCTGTAGTGTCCTGAGTGTTCCAATGTACCAAGCCTGAGACCCACGTGAAGCACAAAAAGATGGTCTAGAAGCTAATCTGACTCTGCTCACAAGGGCATCTCATAAGCAGCTTCCCATGGCCTCAGCTCCCTGTCAGTGGCTCTGCCCAGCTTCCCTGGAGTGAACCTGTTGGGGGCAAGCACATGGATCACCACGAAGAGCTGGGAGGAGAAGAGAGCAGAGAGGAAGGGCAGGGCCAGAGGCCAAGCTCCAACAACAGAGATGGAGCTGACCAAAGGCTCACCAGCCAACCCTGTTTCAGACATTTATTCTGAGCATGTTTATTTCTTAATTCAAGAAATGCTTAAGGAGCCTCTGTTATGTGCTTGGCCCCAAAGACAACATGAAGCAGTGACAAGGTGCCTAACAGGAACTGATGTTCCAGTGTGGGGGCCAAACGAGTCATACAAGCATGCGATAAGTGGGCCAAAGTTATTGAGTCTGGTTGGATGGAGGCCCACAGCAGTCACCTAGAGATGAAGACCACATGACTGTGGGTTGAGGACCTGGGTCCCCCATGTAAGCCCTGAGATAATGGGGGGTCAGCAGAGAGGCAGACTCTGGGGATCCTCACAAGCCCATGGCTCCCTTCATCTCAACTTTGCTGGGCAGTTGTAAGACATGGCAGGCTCTGTGTTCAAGGGGAGCAACTCAAAAGGTCTATTCACCTGACAGGCAACACAGGCATTTTTGCAAATAGTTGTCAACTGGGCATGAAGAAGAGTGTAAAGAGCTCAACTGGGAGGCAGAGTGAGTTGACTGCACAGGAGGTTCCCAAACTCAGTCACACAGGAGCAGGACTTGGTAGCACACACCAGGGGGAGGTGTGCCAGGGAGAGGGAACCACATATGGGAAAGATAAGCTGCCTGGACTGAGCAGGGGGCAGGAAGGGAGGAAAGTTCCAGAAAGGAGGACCAAACCTGGGAGGGCCTGACCTCCTTACAAAGGAGGGAGCCGCACTCAACAACCAGGGTTCCGACCCGAGGGCACAGAGCTGACCTCTGTGCCTACAGCAGTGCCTGGCACCTAAGAAACACCATAGGCAGTAAAACCTACCAAAAGGCCTCAAAAACTCTCAAAGATGTAGAGGCCTGAGGGATGGACTGAACCCAGCTCTCCACCCCACTTCAACAAGTAACAGACCTTTTCACTAGGAAAAAACTCACAGGTGCAGAGCCGTAAGACTGCTTTCCCCGGCTGGGACGCCCAGCTGGGAGACCACCCAAAGAAGAGCACTGACGAAATGCTATTCCTGTCTCTTGCAGAGCGATGAGGTGCAAGATTTGCTGACTGCTGTTCTGAAGAACTTCTTTTCTGCTATTATGGGTATGTGGAACCTGGAAGAGTCAGTGGTGCAGGAGAGGTCCCAGGTGTGGGGCACGCTGCAGAGTGGCGCCCAGAGTGCAAGACCATTCCATTGCCACCTAGATAGCACTTTTTTTAAAACAGGGAAAACAGCATTTTATATAGTAAAAATGAAAGCCAAAGGAAAATGCCTCCTCCACAGTACTTAATGAAATGTAGCCCACAAAGCATACTTGGGACCAATACACTCTTGCTACTTAGTGGAAACACAGACTGGGTCACCCAGTCATGTAGACATGCAGGAGGCTGAGGTTATAGCCTTATGACCAACAATGATGATGATGTAACAAGCCATCCACACATATTTCTGGTTAATTCTAAAGGAATTCAAAATAGTGCACTTACCACCCAAACAGCATGTGCTAATTCTTGTGGTGTCCTAATGGTGAGGTCAGACATGCCAGCGTACCCCTGGGCATCGATATTTGGACTCCATGTGGTTCTGGAGTCCCTCCTCCTTGCTACCCTACTCTCAACCCCCACCCCCAACAGACAGGGAGAGCCCGTAGGCCTTTACTTGGGTTGTTCTACTGAATGAGCAGGCAGTGACTTCCCCTAGAGCCACATACTGTGGCTAAAACAAGCCACCCAGTTGTTTCCTTCAACTCATAAGATGGACCTTCTTTATTTCAGAATGGGTTAAGCAATGGAATGTACCACTAGGAGTAACCTCACAGCCCATAATCGATGCCAAGGTTATGGTGATTAAATCGGTAAGAAATACAAATTTTTCCCTTTTTTGCATTTTGCAGTGCTGGGGATCAAACCCAAGGCATTCTGCACGCTAGGCAAGCATTCTACAAATACTCCCCTTTTGCACTGATGCCCACTCTGGGCTGGGATTCTCACAGGAATGAAGGGAGCCAGTGGGACCTGGCATCGCAATCTATTCCTGGGCTCTCTATCAGCTCCATCCCCACTCCTTCCCAGGTAGAATTGCTGTTTGCTGTCCTTTCAGTCAGCTTACACTTCTTAAGAAGCTATGACCATAAATGACCGATCTGTCCCAATGCCCCCCAAAGCCTCCCACATTTACCTGAATACATCACAGTGATTCCTTTGTTAAAGTCCCCACTATATATGACTCAGCCTGTCACCTTCTGCCTCAGTGAAGCTTGTCATTCCCTCCCTTCCTGACTCAAAGTCCCCTTCTTCCTGACTACCTAACCCTGAACCCTTCCCCCACAAAAACTGAAGGAGAACTTCTTCCTGAAAAAGTTTAAGGAATGAGATTTTTATTCAATACTTTCAGAGTAAAAGATCACACAACGAGGAAGGAACCACACAGATGGTATATGAGAATTAAGAGGCTTAGAATCTCCTAAGCTTGCTGGGCACAGTGGTGCACCCTTGTAATTCCAGCGACTCAGGAGGTGGAGGTAGGAGAATCGCAAGTTCAAAACCAGCCTCAGCAACTCAGCAAGACCCCAAGCAACATAGCAAGACCCTACCTCTAAATAAGATATAAAAAGGGTTGAGGGCTGGGATTGTAGCTCAGTGGCAGAGCGCTTGCCTCGCATGCATAAGGCACTGGGTTTGATCCTCAGCACCACATGAAAATAAATAAAATAAAGATATTGTGTCCAAGCCGGGTGCGGTGGCTCACGCTTGTAATCCCAGCACTTTGGGAGGCTGAGACAGGAGAATCACTAGTTCAAAGCCAGCCTCAGCAATGGCGAGGTGCTAAGCAACTCAGTGAGACCCTGTCTCTACATAAAGCACAAAATAGGGCTGGGGATGTGGCTCAGTGGTTGAGTGCCCCTGAGTTCAATCCCTGGTACCAAAAAAAAGAAAAAGAAAGAAAGAAAAAAGATATTGTGTCCATCTACAACTAAAAAAATTTTTAAACATAAAAAAAATAAAAAGGGTTGAGGATATGGTTCAGTGGTTAAGCACCCCTGTGTTCAGTAGCTGGTACCAAAAACCAAAAAAAAAACCTATAAGTTCCTCCCCTTTTGGTGACATGTTCAGCTTGGTAGAGGTTATTGTTTTATTTGAGATGAGGTCTTGCTGTGTTGCTTAGGCTGGCCTCAAACTGGCAATCCTCCTGCCTCAGCCTCCCAAGTATGTGGGATTATAGACGTGTGCCAACCCACCCACCTATAAGTTCCATTGTTGAAAAGTCTGCTTAATGAACATGAAATCTGACCAGTAAAAAAATCTACATCTTTCATTTTGGGCTCGAACCTGACAAGCTGCACCTTCCTGGTTTTACTTAACGCTAGAGTTTCCTTGTATCTGTGGCCAAATCAACTTCAGCGTGTACCATATGGTAGTATGAGCACTTGCCTGGGTGTTAGTTTTCAGCCTCCAGCTCTTACATTCCATGGCTGAGCAGCCTTGGACACACCATGTACCCCCCCAAGTCAGCCTTAAGCCAAGGGGTTAGATCAGATGAATGCCAACGTCACAGCTACAGGTGGTAGCCCAGTCCCAGATGCAACAATTTTAAAAATTACAGGTTTTGAACAGCCAAGGGTGCTAGCTTCACCAGTGGCTGGATTCAGGGTCTAAACAATGACACCAGAACCAGTCTCGACTACTCTCTCTTTTCATGGGCTCTGTTCCGAATCTACATGGAAGCCCCCACCTACCAGGAGCTTTAATCTTGATTTCTTTTCCTAATAGTTCAAATAACACTCACCCAGAAATAACTTCTGGGGCTGCAATGGGCCAGGCTTGTTCCACCTCCCCTTCCCTGAAGCAAAGGCTGTGGCCAGGGACCGGAGCACACTAGCTGAGACTATGCCTGCAGTCAGCCTGTGCATCTAAGTTTCTGCATAACTGGCTGTCTTGCTCTGCTTGCAGTACTGGGGATTGAACCCAGGACCTCCGCAGGCTAAGCAAGTGCTCCACCATTGAGCTACATCCCAACCCCGTGCATAACTGGTTGTCTTTTATCAATCTCGCCACAGAATGATCTTCAGGCAGCAAGCTGAACCCAGCACACCTCAAACCAGGCCATGTTCCTGAATAAAGCAAAAAGATTCTGTAAAACTTTCCCAGAAATATTGAACCAAGGATGTCCTTATGATTGAGGAATCCAGTAGAATTAGTCTTAAAGTACCCAGTATCCTATGGAATTATACCAACTATCTTAAAATTCAAGGATTTTTAGCATTGTTATAATCAGATCTTTAATAAACAACTGTTTTCATGCAAAAAATGACTCACTTGTTTTCACTCCTATATAATCTCATCATATGTTTATGACTAGTCAAAGGAAATTAAAAATATGAATGAGCCAGGCGCAGTGGCACACGCCTGTTATCCCAGCACTTGGGGAGGCTGCAACAGGAGGATTGCGAGTTCCAGGCCAGCCTCAGCAACGGCGAGGTGCTAAGCAACTCAGTGAGACCCTGTCTCTACATAAAACACAAAATAGGGCTGGGGATGTGATTCAGTGGTCGAGTGCCCCTGAGTTCAATCCCCGGTACCAAAAAAAAAAAAAGATAAGGCAAGAAAATCCACTATTATGTAGTGTGCTGGGGGACAATCCTGACAATGGGTAAGAATTTCTTCCCGAGTTTCTGTCCCCTTTCCTCCCTATAGTAGTTGGATCTGGAATATCCCCCAAAGACCCATGTGTTGAAGGATAGTCCCAGCCTTACCAGAGACTCTTCCCTGCTCTGTTCCACCACACTTTGCATTTGGACTGTGCCAGCTGATGTCTGGGAGGTGGTGGAAACTTGCAGAGGGAAGGCCCAGTGGGAGGTCTTTTTTTTACACCTCTATTTATTTATATATTTTGTATGTGGTACTGAGGATTGAACCCAGTGCCTCATGCGTGTGAGGCAAGCGCTCCACCACTGAGCCACAACCCCAGCCCCAGTGGGAGGTCTTAAGTCACTATTTCCTTGAAGAGGATAGTGGGACCCTGGTCTCTCTCTCTTTTTGATGACTGGCCACTAGATGCGCAGTTCTGCTCTCCACATACTTCCTGCCAGGATGTGCTGCCTCACTGCTGGCCCAGAAGCAACAGAGCTTGTCATAGACTGGAACCTCTAAAACCACAGGCCAAAATAAACCCCTACTCTTTACAAGTTGATTATCTCAAGTACTTGTTACAGTGATAGGAAGCTGACTAAAACACTCCCCAAGCCTAAAAGCTTTGTTTTGCATGCTGGCCCAATATGAAAATCATACAGCCTGTAATCCCAGCACTTAGGGAGGCTGAGACAGGAGAATCGCAAGTTCAAAGCCAGCCTCGGCAACAGCGAGGTGCTAAGCCACTCAGTGAGACCCTGTTTCTAAACAAAACACAAAAAAATAGAGCTGGGGATGTGACTCAGTGGTTGAGTACCCCTGAGTTCAATCCCAGTACTAAAAAAAAGAAAAATCATACAGGGTCAAGATATCAACTGCTCCAGGTTAAACACCAACAGGCACAGTTCAAATGCAAAGTGGGGTGGTAACATCATGAACCAGACAGCAAGGGCTCTAAGTCCCATCAGTGGCTATAGCTGGCCAAGTAGTCTTGAGTAGAAACAGCCAATGAAGACTGTAAGTGCCGAGAACCCACAAAGAGGGATGCTGGGAACACAACCACCACCTTTATACCAGGCAGAGACCCTCTGCCCTGTGCCCAGTGTCTGCATAACATGTCTGCTTTGGAACCAAAAGAACTCAAACCGTGGCCACAAAGATCAGATAGGGAAAGTGGGGTCAGAGATGGCCTTGCCTAACAGCAAGGGACAGCACCCCATAAAATGAAGGCCAAATTATACTCTTATCATCAGCACTCTGTCCAGACCCAAGGTCTTGATATCCTCCTGGGTCAGTACCTCTAACTAAGTCCCACCGTGGCAAACAGTACAATCCAGCCAGCTGTTCTAGCCAGACACCCAGAAGTCATTCTTGATTCCTCTCTCACCAATACACCAAGTCTGTTGATTCTGCCTCAAGAGTATATCTCATCTGTGTGTTTCTATCCCTCACCAACCAAGCCCGAGTCATCCCCTGCTTCTGCTCTTGCCACCTATGATCCTTTATAAAACATGTATTTTTCCTACTTAAAAACCTTTTAAGCCAAGTGTGGTGGTGCATACCTGTAATCCTAGCACTTTGGGAGGCTGAGACAGGAGAACTGTGAGTTCAAAGCCAGCCTCAGAAGCAACAGTGAGGCGCTAAGCAACTCAGTGAGACCCTGTCTCTAAATAAAATACAAAATAGGGTTGAGGATGTGGCTCAGTGGTCAAGTGCCCCCAAGTTGAATCCCCGTACACAAAAGTGGGGCGGGGGCTGGGGATGTGGCTCAGCGGTTATGCACCCCTGGGTTCAACCCTCAGTACCTAATTAAAATAAAAAGAGAGGAAAGAGGTTGGGGATGTAGATCAGGGGACAGCATTTGCCTACCATCTACGAGGCCCTGAATTCAATCTCCAGCACCAAAAAACAAAAAATGAGAGGAAGCGGTGAGGGGAGTGATACAATAAGATTACAATGTATACAATGTAGATTTCAAAGCAAAAAATATTACCAGGGATAAAAAAGGTCATTTCATAATGATAAAGGTGTGGATTAAGCAAGGCAACATAGAATCCTAATGTCTGTTTACCTAGTAACAGAGTTTCAAAGTATATGAACCAAAACGTTTAACAGCAATCACAAAAAAAATTAGACAAATGCACAATTATTTTCAGAAATTTCAATACCCCTCTCTCAACACTCAACAGAACAACCTGGCAGAGAAGAAAGGATATCAGACTTGAACAACTTGAACTGACTGACAGTTATAGACCTTTTTTTTATTGACGCATTATAGCCATGCATTGTAGCTGGGTTATCCCAACAAAATCAAATGTGCATGGAATCTGATTTCAGTTTACAGAACTCTTTACCAACAATATATATTCCCAACTCACCTGTACACTAAACACCAAGACATCATATTCTAAGCCACTAAACAAGTCCCAACTATAGGAACTCTCTCCATACTTTCAGTGCCTCCCCTCCCCTTTCCTCACCCCATGCCGATTGACTGCACACCTGACACTGAGTGATACCCCACTGGCTGTAACCTCAGGGCCATGAATGGTCCGAGGACCATATATAAGCTGTTACACTTCCTGAAATAAACAGGTTCTGTGTCTTGTCAGCAGAGCAGTTTTACCTATCCCCAGTGTCTGGGTGAGTGACTCCGCGACCGTCCACCCCATACCTCATCCCGCAGGACCCCATACCACCCTTCCTAAGGGCCCCATACCTTCGTCCCCCAGCACCCCAGCTCGGCAGCAAACCCACGCGAGGCACACGTAAATACCACCAACAAATGCAAATATTCAAGTCCTAAAAAGTTTGTTATTTGAGGGGCTGGGGTTGCAGCTCAGTGGTAGAGTGCTTGCCTAGCATGTGTGAGACACTGGATTCAAGTCTCAGCACTGCATACAAATAAATAAAAGAATAATCAAAAAAAAATTTTTTTTTAATTTAAAAAGAAAAGTTTGTTATTTGACCATGGTGGATTTAAATTAGAAATCATTAACACACAAGACGGGCGCGGTGGTGCAAGTCTGTAATCCCAGCACTTAGAGAGGCTGAGACAGGAGAATCGTGAGTTCAAAGCCAGCCTCAGCAATGGCGAGGCGCTAAGCAACTCAGTGAGACCCTGTCTCTACATAAAACACAAAATAGGGCTGGGGATGTGGCTCAGTGGTTGAGTGCCCCTGAGTTCAATCCCCAGTACCAAAAAAAAAAAAGAAATCATTAACACACAAGTCACAGGAAAATCCCAAAATATTTGAAAATTTAAAAACCTAGTTTAAACAACCCCTGGCTCAAAGAAAAAAAGGAAATTAATAAAGTATTTTAAAGCTAATGAAAAGGAAAATACAACATGTCTGAATTTAGAAAAAAAACTCCATGGTACCCTGGTAGATGGAAGGTCAGGGAGGGCAGGACTACAAAGGACACCAGAAACACTTCAGGGGTGATGGACAGATTCACTATTTTGATTTGGTGACAGTCTGATTGACATATACAAACACCAAAACTTACCAAACCACATCCTTTAAATATGAGCACATCAGTTGTGTGTCAATTACTCATACCTCAATAAAGCTACTAAAAGTGTAGAGAATCATACTGGCCAAATTTATTGTCATAGTATATGCATGTATGCATATGTAACAATGAATCCTACTGTTATGCATAATTATCATGTACCAATAAAAATATGGAAAAAATGTGTATGGTATGCAACCACTTGTGTAAACAAATAATACATACAAATTACTATATATACAGACTCTGAGAAGCTTATTAAAAGATGATAAAGTGGCTGGCCTTTGTAAAAGGAAGTTAAACAATTAGGAGAAAGGAGGCAATAGACTGACCTGCCTGAGGATAACTACCTATGGATGGGATTATTTCCCACATGTATGCTCTTGTTTTTGTTTTTGTTTCAGTCAAGGTCTTGCTATCTTGTCCAGGCCGGTCTGGAACTCAATGGACTCAATCTCCCACGTCAGCCTGTCACACTGGGACTCCAGGCATACGTCACTGCTCTCAGCTCCCATATGTATGTTTTAAAATTTTAAATAAGTAAAATTTCAAAACTTGTTTAAATGCCTTTTAAATAACCGAGTAAAGAGGCCTAACGAATGTTCTCGGAAGCAGAGGGAACCTGAGAGCAGAAACCAACCTGAGAGTAGGAACCAGCCCTGAAGAAGAGGTTCCCACTTGAGGCTCCTCAGGGCCATCAAGCAAGTCAACAGAGAGGGTCTAAAGGAGATCATGGCGAGACACACAGTAGCACCCTGGCATATCCTAATATGCACAGTCTGTTTTAGAAGCAAAGTCCTTCACTATCACTTCCATTTGTAAGAGCTTACACTATTCTGTAGGAAATTTTGTTTTTCTTTTGGCAATGGAGACCAAACCCAGGGCCTCAAGCATGCTAGGAAAATGCTCTACCGCCAGACTACACCCCCAAACCCAACTGCAC
>PVHX01016702.1:26196-42582 GCA_004024805.1 Geosciurus inauris
GGGCGTGGTGGCGCACGTCTGTAATCCCTGCACTTTGGGAGGCTGAGACAGGAGAATCGCAAGTTCAAAGCCAGCCTCAGCAATGGCGAGGCGCTAAGCAACTCAGTGAGACCCTGTCTCTACATAAAACACAAAATAGGGCTGGGGATGTGGCTCAGTGGTCGAGTGCCCCTGAGTTCAATCCCTGGTACCAAAAAAATAAATAAATAAATAAATAAATAAATAAATAAATAAATAAATAAATAAAAAAAATATAAAAGGAGGGCTGGGATGTGGCTCAGTGGGTAAGCACCCTGGGTTCAATCCCCAGTACCAATAAATAAATGTCAGGAACCAAATTTACCCTCCAACCTTAAACAAGGAAATTGGACAAAATATGAGAAAATCTGTTTTCAGTTATTGATCAATAGATCACACATAGGGGCTGGGATTATAGCTCAGTGGTACAGCGCTTGCCTCGCATGCGTGAGGCCTGGGTTCGATCCTCAGCACCACATACAAAGCAATAAAACAAATGTGTCCATCTACAACTAAAAAACATTTAAAAAAAAATATATCACACATAAAGCTGCAAGAGAAGGAAAACAAATGAAGTGAGACTTCCAATCACACCACTTTCAACCAGAAGGCTCATGCCAGGCCAGAGGACATAAAGCAGGTAGGGAGAACTGAAGCAGAGCAGAGTGGTTCTCTCTCCACTAAGAGTGGGAGCTGTGCAGCGACCCAAGCCTGTAATCTCAGCTGAGGGAAAAGGACGCTGAGGCAAAAGGATGGCAAATTCAAGACCAGCCTAGGCAACTTAGTGAGACTCATCTCAAAGTAAAATAAAAAGGGCTGGGGATGGAGCTCAGTGGTAGAGTGCTTGCCTAGCATGTCCAAGACCCTGAGTTCAATCCCCAGTACTGGAAAACAAACAGAGAGAGAAAGTGATCAGAGTTCACACATCCTGAGGCAGCCAAAAAATTGCAGCAAATTCTAGAGAGAAGGGAGATAAATGGGGAAAAAAAGCTCTAGAAATATGTGTGGCGTTCTCATGAGCCTTTGCTGAGTACTCAAGTACAGAGTCAAACTCTGAAATTAGACAAAGAGCAACATGAAAACTGTCAGCTGAACCATTCCCAGAGCTGACACAGGGCTGGGAGTCATTTGATCTACCAACAAATAGTCTTCACTGGTTCCTTGGAACATTCAGCAGCCAACTCCTAAAAGGGTGAATCTGTTTTTTGAGATGGGGTCTCTCTGTTGCCCAGGCTGGGCTTGAATGCTCAACCCCTCCATCCCCAACCTCCTGAAATTACAGGTGTGTACCACCACACCCAACTAAGGCTATTATCTTAGTAGTAATGTTGAATTATCCCTAAAACAAAAAAGTGCTTCTAACAAGCTTAAAAATAGCCTTGAGAGTTGGGGGTGTAGTTCAGCGGTAGAGCATTTACCTACCATGCATGAGGCCATGGGTTTGATTCCCTGTACTGCAAAAAAGGAAAAAGAAAAAGAACAGAAAAACTATGCCTTGAAAGGATCTAACTGAACTCCAAGCAACTTAACTGCCTATCTGAACAAAGCCCAGTGGAAAATTCAGACACTCAAAACAATATCATTTAATTATTAGCACAAAAACAGGCACTG
The DNA here is from genome assembly GCA_004024805.1 of Geosciurus inauris. NCBI lineage: Eukaryota > Metazoa > Chordata > Mammalia > Rodentia > Sciuridae > Geosciurus > Geosciurus inauris. The sequence continues at coordinate 27,826 of PVHX01016702.1, forward strand.
AGGATATGGCTCAGTTGGTAGAGTGTTTGACTCGCACGCACAAGGCCCTGGGTTCAATCCCCAGCACCACCAAAAACAAACAAACAAACAAAAAAAAAAAAACAAAGGAAAAATTCTGCAGTTTCTTATCAGAAACAATGGAGGCTAGCAGGAAACAGCACATTTTTCAAGAGCTAAAAGAAAAAGCATTACCAACCCAGAATCCAACATCCAGCAAAAATATCCCTCAGGGGGGCTGGAGCGGTGGCTCAGTGGCAGAGCGCTTGCCTCGCATGCGTAAGTCACTGGGTTCGATCCTCAGCACCACATAAAAATAACTAATAAAGATATTGCGTCCATCTACAACTAAAAAAATATTTAAAAAAAAAAAAAAAATATCCCTCAGGAATGAAGTAGAAGTGAAGACGCTCCAAGATGAAGGAAAACTAAGAGAATTTACCACCGGAGTGGCTAAAGGGAAGTTCTCTAAATAGAAAAGGAATAATAAAAGAAGGAACTCTGGAACATCAAGAAGGAACAAAAAACATGATGACATATTTGTAAACATAGAAAATTCCAAAGAATCTACCAAGAGGAAAAAAAAAAAAAAAGCTAAAACCACTGAATTCAGGAAGGTAATAGAATATAAGATAAACATAAAAAATTCAATTTCGTAATCCCAGCACTTTGGGAGGCTGAGACAGGAGAATCGCGAGTTCAAAGCCAGCCTCAGCAACAGTGAGGTGCTGAGCAACTCAGTGAGACCCTGTCTCTACATAAAACACAAAATAGGGCTGGGGATGGGGCTCAGTGGTCGAGTGCCCCTGAGTTCAATCCCTGGTACCAAAAAAAAAAAAAAAATTCAATTTTGTAGAAGAGCAATGAACAAGGACACCAAAACTGAAAACACAATACCATTTATAATAGCTCCAAAGTTTTTTTAAATAAAATAAGTGTAAATGTTACACAACATGTACAGGGCTTGTATACTGAAAACTATAAAAACTTTAATTAAAAACATCAAAAAAAAAAATCTAAAGGAAAAAAAATTTTTTTTAATGCTGTGTTCTAAAAAACAATAAGCCAGGCACAGTAGTAAATACCTGAAATCCCAGGAGGCTGAGGCAGGAGGATCAGCAAGTTCAACATTAGCCAGAACAACTTAGCAAGACCCTGTCTCGAAATAAAAGGTACCAAGTGTAGCTCAGTGGTAGATTGCTTGCCTAGCATGTGCTAGGCCCTGGCTTCAATCCCCAGTACCACAAAAAATAAAAATAAAATATATACAGATACGTATGGCCTCACCCCTTCTACCAGTACCAGCTGGGTACAGCCCACACAGGTCTCATTGGCTTTTGAAGCTTCTTCTCGGAAGACAGTAATAAGTTCCTCCAAACGCCTTAATTTCACTTCTTCTGGGACATCGTCCTTCAGCCTATGATAAGCCCGTGTCTTCTACACAAAAAAGAAGATGGAAGTCAGTAAAAACACAGAATCCATTCATAGGGTATGTGGAAAATATATTCAATCTACCTGCAAGTTATAGACAGGTTCACAGAAACACATGTACAAAACCAAGATATTTCTCTGGATCTGGGAGCATCCCAAGAGAAAAAGGTTAACTCTGAAGTAGAATCCCATTTTTGCAAGGGTCAAATTCTAAATTTAGCATAAAAATCACAGACTCAAAATTACTTTTTTTTTTTTTAATTTTTTTTTTTTTTAGTTGTAGATGAACACAATGTCTTTATTTTATTGCTTTGTATGTGGTGCTGAGGATCGAACCCAGGGCCTCATGCATGCGAGGCAAGCGCTCTACCGCTGAGCTACAATCCCAGCCCCTCAAAATTACTCTTGATGTTTATCATAAAAGGTTATACTAAGGGCTGGGGTTATGGTTCAGTGGTAGAGTGCTCGCCTAGCATGCGTGAGACTGGTTCAGTCCTCAGCACCACATGAAAACAAAATATATTTTGTCCTGGGGCTGGGGCTGTAGCTCAGCGGTAGAGCACTTGCCTAGCATGCGTGAGGCACTGGGTTCGATCCTCAGCACCACATAAAAATAATAAATGAATAAAATAAAGATCCATCAATGACTAAAAAAATATTTAAAAAAAAATATTCTGTCCACCTACAACTAAAAAATAAGTATTTAAGAAAAAGTTATACTAAATGATTCCTGTATTAGGTTACTCACCAGCACTGTTTATAAAGATACAAGGTGCAAAGTAGCCTAAATGCTTATCAACAGGCAACTAGTAAAACAAATTACAATTTATCTATACAATGAAGTATTATGTAACTGTGTAAAAGAATGACAGCTCTATATGTACTATATAAACAAGTCTTAAAAATATATTATTAAATGAAATATATAGATCTTTAGTGTAGAATGAATATATATAAACACATTTATAAACACATGAAATACACTGAAAGGTTATAGAAGAAATTGCTAAGAGTGGTTGCCTCCAAGGAAGGAACTGAAAAACTAGGCAACCTGAGAAGGAAGAATTTCATCTCACTTTATGCCATTTTAACCTTTTGAATTTTACACCATAAGCACGTATCACCTAGTCAACAAAATGAATTGTACTTGAAAAGCCTTTAAACATCCAAAACCACAGTGCATGCAACCAGAGCACTTGCCCCATGCGCGAGGCCCTGGGTTCGATCCTCAGCACCACATACAAAGCAATAAAATAAAGACATTGTGTCCATCTACAACTAAAAAAAAAAAAGAAAAGAAAAGAAAAATATACACACTACCATGTGGACATTCAAACCAATCTCCCTTGGTGAGAATTAGCAAATCCAAAGAGGAAAACAGAATGGGTGGATAATCCTAAAATATTTGGGTTTTACTCTATTCTGTCTTATTAGTAATAACATACCCACGTACCCTTATCATGCACTTACTGTGTACAGAGCACTACTAACGTAATATATGTTCTTACTGAATCCTCAAAACAACCCAGTTAGGTGTTACTAACTGTCATCCTCATCTCACCAATGAAACCAAGGACCTTTCCCAATGTCACACAGTTATTAAGTGGCAAAGGCACAACTGAGTATCTGTTCTCATCTACTAGGTTACTTTTGATTCAAGTCTCTATAATCCTAACAATAACTAGGAATTGGGCCCCAAAATGAAAACTCACATTCAATGCCCACAGGATATCTTTCTCTTATAGAAACTCTATAATAACTTGTGCCAGGTGTGGTGGTACCACACCAGTAATGGCAGCGGCTCAGGAGGCTGAGGCAAGAGGATAGACAGTGTAGGCCAGCCTCAGCAACTAAGCAAGGCCTTAAGCATCTTACTGAGACCTCTCTCTAAATAAAATATAAAAAGGGATAAAGGGCTGGGGAGGTGGCCCAGTGGTTAGGCACCCCTGGGTTCAATCCTTGGTACCAAAAAGGAAAAAAGAATTTGTGATGTCCAAGGAAAAGAAGCAAAACAGAATCTAAACACTCCTCTGAAGCTGTCTCTGAAGTAATTCTGCAAAAGACATGCATATACACTGGCCCACTTACACTGCCTACAGAACATCAGGCAGATCAGGCAGTGGGATTTAAAACAAATTAATGAGCTTGGATGATGCCAGCTCAGTGACAATGAGCTACAGTCAGGGGTCCAATAATTCATCAGTAAGCTTTCCTGAGCTCCATGATTACAAAGCACCCTCAGCCTCCAGCCCAAGCATAAGGCATGCTGGTGCAAGGTGATTGGGGGATGATGAGTGACCCCTGCAAATCCATTCCCACCACCAAGAAAATGGCAGACCAGAATTATCTTTTCCCTGAAGGAAATACCCATTATTCTTCCTTTCCTTTCTAATCTGCTTTATTTTCCTAGGAATTTATGTTATAGGGGAAACTCCAAAGTAGGTATCAGTGGGTCAACTTAGCCTAGAAAAATAGCAATTAGAAATAGCTAAGGGTGGCTGGTAAGAAGACAAGAGGCTTCTACAAAGTAAACACCGATAGATCAGAAAAGATATTCATGTTGAGAAATCTTTTAGATTTCTTATGAGAATAAGTCTCTTTCCCTCTAAATTAAAATGTTAAACAACCTAAACATCATTTAAAGTATTCTAATAAACAGGAACATTGGCACAGTAATCTTTTTTCACCTCAAATTGCTGAATTGTGTCAAAGATTAGACAAGACGCAACTCGAAAAATAAAAAAGAAAAGAGTAATGTCCTGTGGTTTTGCAAGGACTGCCTTACTGCCCCTCTTTTCTGCCCAGTTGTCCATAATCAGCCCCAAGCTGGTCAGGAATGATGACAGTTCTTCCCCATCCTAAGGCTCACCTGTCGCATGCTGTAGGCAAAGAGGAAACCCATGTTGTACTGAACTTCCCGAAGCAAAGACACTGTCTGCAGGTGGTCTTCCTCTGTCTCCCCGCAAAAGCCAGCAATGAAATCGCTGCTGAGGCTCACACCTGTGATACACAACAATGGAAAAAGAGCAACAGGGTGGTGCTGCTTACCTACAAGAGGAGCTTCTGGATTTACGGACTGCAGAGAGAGGTGAAGTAAGTGTAAGGCATTCTGGGGATACTCAGGCCACAGCAAAGTAAAACAGAACCATCATTATAGCAAGGCAGGATGGGCCTGCTTCTCCACCACGACCAATGCCAGAGCTGGCTTCTCAGACTGCATCCCTCTAGCACTAGAAAAGGCAGTTTTATTTCAAATGCTAGATTCAGAGACACACTAGGAGTTCTATATTTTCAAACTGGTCCTGCTTTTGTGAGTGAAAATTTTGAAGCATCTCATACAAAAATATTCTTCTGGGTTTGTTTTGTTTTGTTTTTAATAAACACATAATAATTGTACCTACTTATGGAATAAAACATATCCTTTTAAATTTAGTTCAACACAATATTCATTTTAAACAGTAGCAACAGTGCAGTGTGAGCAGTGGCACACACCTGGAATCCCAGTGACTTGGGAAGCTGAGGCAGGAGGATTGCAAATTCAAGGCCAGCCTCAGCAATTGCCCTAAGCAACTTTTGAGACCCTGTCTTAAAATTAAAAAAAAAAAAAAAAAGAGCCAGAGATACAGCTCAGTAGTAGAGGATCCCTGAGTTCATTCAACAGTACTGTAAAAAAATAAAATAAAGGCTAAGGTCTTTTCCACATGTTCAGAAACAAATACAAAGACTACAGAAAGCTCTCTCAGGCCTGGGAATGTAGCTCAGAGATAAGGCCCTGGGTTCAATCCCCAATACCACCAAAGAAAAAAATCTCTTTTGCCTGAAGATCACAAGCTGATCTATACCTCTGAATATTGCTAGAAGGACCAAGAAATCAAAAATTCAGAAAGATGTACAAAAAGAGGGAAGGGGGTAAAATGAAGAGGAACAAGAAGTATAAAATGGTATCTGAGGGGTTGGTGGCTGCCTGTATCTGACCAAGATGACTGTGGACCTACAATAGATTAACATACTCAGCTTTTAAAATATACCTGGGATAGACTCTCTGATATGGTGAACTAATTCCACATAAGCTTCTCTTGAATATCTGTAATAAAGAACAAAAAGAAAGACCTAGATGAACCAATCTTTTTGTTTTCCATTGCTGAGGATGGAACCCGGAGGCTTGCACATGTTAGGCAAATGCTCTACAACTGAGCTATATTCCCAGCCCACCAATCTTTTTTTTAATTAATGCTATAAAAAGGTAACACTATAAATTTCTACATGTAATCACCTCATCCACAAAGCATGGCACAGTAGTATGTTGAAGTACTCAAAAGAGCCCTTTTGATCAAACTTGATTAGACTATGAATTTCTATCTTAAATAGGCTTTTTACTTAGTAAATCAAGACACACTATAAAACATTTAAGAGGCTCTCTAAAGTTCTTTGCCACTCTGGAAAACAAGGCAAGGTACTAGTTCTATACAATTAGCCTTGGGTTTCATTCACCCCTCAATCTTATCTCTGATACTTATTATTCCCAAAGTACGTGAACAGAGCTACATTAAATTCCAAGACCTAAAAGTCTTCATTATTCTCAAAAGTTAAAGGATGAACCTTTACACCCAAGAGGCTGAAGGAGAAGGATCACAAGTTCGAGGTCAGCCTGGGCAACTTAGCAAGACTCTATCTTAAAATTAGCAAGTCTGGGGATATAGAGCACTTGTCTAGGATGACAAGACCCTGGGTTCAATCCCCAGTACTGAGGGGAAAAAAAAATTACTCAGAGTATACCGTATGCCAGGTACTTAATTAAAAATATGCTAAACAAATGAAAATGAATAATTCAATCTTACTATGCTTATGGAGTAAAGAGAATCAAGTCCCAATGTCCATAAATCATGCTAGGCTCTTAGCAACATCTAGTGATAGGTATTACTATTGTTTGATCATTAGGGAGAAATGGAAAGGTACAGGATGTGCCAAGTCAGTCTGACCCCCTCCGCATAGACTCCAGTACACGGCTGCTTCCACTCTGGGCAGGCAGGTGGATCTGCTTGCAGATGTTGCCTCTTTCATGAATCAGCTGCAGAACCTGATTAAACAGAACACATTGTGAGCCCCCCAAATCCCACCACTGCACCTTGCAGAAAATAATACCACTCTGTTTCTCCTCCAGGGTTAATTTTCAAGTAACTAAAAGGTTAACTAAATCAAACACAAATTACCCAAACACCTAACTTTTACTCAAGCCATCTTCTCTCTCACCCAAATATTTTTTTTTTTTAATTTTTTTTCCAAACCTTTATTTTATTTATTTATGTATTTTGTATGTGGTGCTGAGGATCGAACCCAGTGCCTCACGCATGCAAGGCAGGCACTCTACCACTGAGCCACAACCCCAGCCCTCCCCCAAATATTTCAAAGAGTAGAAGGAAGAAGGAAGCAGAGATGAGATTCAACCAGGGGGTAGAACTGACACAAGGGTCAGCAGGCAAGGAAGGAGAAAATAGCATTGTTTACCATCTACCTCAGAAACTAACTGACCACTTTAAGATACACCACGGGGCTGCTTCTCCCTCTGGAGATAGCCTGCAATAAACTCGTATTTCTTGCTTTACTCACAAAAGCCTCCCTCCCTGGCTCCCTCTCTCAACTGCCCCCATTCTCCCTTAAATCTGTACTGATTTTCCTAAATAAATGTAAATCTATGGCTTTAGAGCAGGTCATAAAACTACTAAAATAAAGATATTGTGTCCACCTACAACTAAAAACTAAATATTTTTTTTAAAAAAAGAATTTTAACAATTCTGTAAGAAGGCAACCCAGGAGGAGAAAGGCAGGAATAGGGCCAAAAGACAGGCATTTCACCAAAACAGAAAACATCAAAAGAAAGGTTTTACATGTGGGCTACCTATGCAATGCCTGGCACTGTGCTACATTTGACATATTTTTATCTATGTCACAACCACTCAAAATAGGAAGCAACTACTTTACAGAGGAGGCTGAGGAACTGAAATGCATTTTCACACACCTACTGGTAAAGCAGTGGAAGAGCCAAAATTTAAACCCAGGTCTGTCAGAAGCAAAAGCCTGGACTGCTCCCAACACAGCACACTGCCCGCTTCCTGTCCTCCCCATGCCACCACCTCCACCATCACTGCCGTGCAGCTTGTAATAAAATTGTGCTCAGCTCTCACCATCCCACAGCTGGTCTTCACCTCCTCTTCAACATCAGTCCTATCTCCATCCCAACTTTCTGGGACAGTGAACTTTTCCGAAGAGGCATTAGATCCAGAGGGTGATATACTGATACACCACATGGGCCCCCAAGCAGGACTCAAGATCTCTGCTACCTCCCTAGTGGGTGCAGCCTTCTGGCATGCTTCAAGATGCTGACACCAGTTCACCACAGCTGACTGATGGCACTCACCTCATCAGGAAAATCCTTGGGGTGTGGAGAGGTGAAACGGATCCTCATTTCAGGATCTACTCTGGAAACCTGATCCAGAAGGTGAGAAAAACGAAGGCCCCCTTGTTTGGTTTTATAGTTGGTGGTGAAGCCACGGCTGAGATTGGTAGACACTGCACTGTTGAACTGGATCTCTGAATTGTCCCGAAAACTATTAACATTCTGACCAAGAAGGGTCACCTCTTTTAGCCCCTAGAAAAGGAAAAACTATGTTGGAAGAAGTTAAAAACTTCTGAGTAGCTTCATGCCAAATCACTAATACAAATTAACTACCTATCAAGAGATAACTATAAATGTGTTTTATCTTTAACTCAATAATTTCATGCTTTAGAATCTTATCTAAAGAACTGAATTTCAGGGGCTGGGATTGTAGTTCAGCAGTACAGCGCTTGCCTCGCATGCGTGAGGCCCTGGGTTCGATCCTCAGCACCACATACAAAGCAATAAAATAAAGACATTGTGTCCATCTACAACTAAAAAAATATTTAAAAAAATAAAGAACTGAATTTCAGAATAAAACCCTAAGGAGCCCAGGTGTGATGATACACTCCTATAAACTCAGCTATTCAAGAGGCTGAGCCAGGAAGACAGCAAGTTTGAGGCAAGCCTGAGCTACTTAAAGACCCAGTATCAAAGTTTAAAAAGGGTTGGGGATGTAGCTCAGTAGTGGAGCATTTGCCTGCCATGTGCTAAGGCCTGGGTTCAATCCCTAAAATAAAACAAAATAAAACAACTTAAAAATTAAACTTCAAAATATTATTTAGAATAGTAAAAAAAGAAATCATAAACGAACCCAATGTTCAAAAATAATTACTGCCGGGTGTGGTGGCGCATGCCTATAATCCCAGCGGCTCGGGAGGCTAAGACAGGAGGATCTTGAGTTCAAAGCCAACCTCAGCAATGGCAAGGCACTAAGCAACTCGGTGAGACTCTGTCTCTAAATAAAATACAAAATGGGGTCAGGGATGTGGCTCAGTGGTCAAGTGCCCCTGAGTTCGATCCCGATACCAAAAAAAAAAAAAAAAATTTAATTTGTGACGTATTTTGACAATTGAATGTCTTATAACATCAGTCTATGAAGTATACTCACCAAAAATACATAACCTAAATTTCAAGCTTTTATACTTGACTACTAATTACTAAGTCAGACCTGGTGGCACCTGCCTATAGTCTCAGCTACTCAGGAGGCCATGGCAGGACAGGATGATTGCTTGAGCCCAGCAGCTAGAGGTCAGCCTCAGCAACATAATAAGACCTTGTCTCAAAAACACATTTTTTGAATTATGGACTGCATACTAGATAATATCATTAATTTTCCTACATATTACCATGGAATTAGGGTTATGAAGAGAAAAATTAGTCTTAGAAAATGCATATTGGAGATCTAGTGTTAAGCTAGTTGATATCTAAATCTTAGTTTCAAAATGGTTCAGAAAAAAGATTTATATATAAGAGGTGGATAAAACAAATATAACAAAATTTAAACAATCATGTTTATTACACTAGTCTTCAATTTGTGTCCAAAAATTTGTAATAAAAGTCATAAAAAATGGTAGCTACAGAAACTATTTTTATAATTTTGCAATAATTTCAAATACAAACTGCAAGTGTACAAGAACTCTCACATAACCTTTGCCCAGATTCATGGATTAACATTGTGTCTATTCATACATCATTCCCATTCACAAACATACATATACACACACACACTCTTTTTAAGCCTTCTGAGAATATGTTGCAGACATCCTACTTTTTACTCCTAAATACTTTTTTTTTAATATTTATTTTTTAGTTGTAGGTGGACAGAATATCTTTATTTTTATTTTTATGTGGTGCTGATGATTGAACCCAGTGCCTTACGCGTGCTAGGCGAGCACGCTACCACTGCGCCACAACCCCAGCCCCACTCCTAAATACTTTTTTGAGTATACATCTTCTAAAAACTAGAACACTGTCCTATATAATCACAGGACAACTGACAAAATCAGATATACTCATACAATACTACTACCTAATTCACATCCTTTACCTCAAACATTTTCAACTATCCAAATAACATCCTTTATATCTTTTTTTTTTTCCTTCTGATCAGAATCTCAATCCAGGACCAGTACATTTAGTTGTCATCACTCTAGTCTCCAAAGACTATTTTTTAAAAGTTGTGATATACTGTTAATATAAAAAGGATATACTAAATGCAATGTGAATCCTGGATTGGATCCTGAAAAAGAAAAAGACAATGGGAAAAATGGCAAAATAAAAAAAAAGTCTGAAGTTAGTTAATATAATGCACCTACCAATTAACAACATTAATCTCTTAGTTTTGACTAATGTACCAAAGCTCTTTAAGATGTTAACATTAGAAGAAATTCTGTATAATACCTCTGCAACTTTTATGTAAATGTGACATTATTCCAAAACCAAAAGTTTATTTTGGGAAAAAGGTAGGATATAACACTAGGTAAAATGTACACATATAAAAAGACATAAAAACAAATGGGTTTATCCTCAGCACCTAAACACACACACACACACAAATGCAGAAATATTTATGGGACAAATGGGGAAATATGAATATGGAGTGACCCAGATGAGATAGTAATTAGCAATTTTTGTTAGTTTTCCTAGAAGAACTGATGATATTGAAAATATCCCTACTTTTTAGAGATGCATAATTGCTTATAGGTGAAATGTCTGACTCTATTTTGAAATACCTTATCAATAACTATATATATGTATGTGTATGTGTGTGTGTGTGTGTGTGTATGTGTGTGTATGAAACAAATATGGCATAACGTAAAAACTGTTAAATTTAGATGACTATAAGCTGAGGGAAAGGGATCATTATACTATTCTTTCTTTTCCACGTATTTGAATTTTTTTTTTTTGGTACCGGGGATTGACCTCAGGGGTACTTGACCACTGAACCAGATCCCCAGCCCTATTTTGCATTTTATGTAGAGACAGGGTCTCACTGAGTTGCTTAGCACCTCGCCATTGCGGAGGCTGGCTTTGAACTCACGATTCTCCTCTCAGCCTCCCAAAGTGCTGAGATTACAGACGTGTGCCACCATGCCCAGGCTATTGGAATTTTTTCCATATAGAAATATTTTAAAAGACATTTAAAAAGCTGCTTTAAGCCAGTTGATGCACCTCAGGAGCTACTCATAAAACTAAGACAGAAGGATCTCAAGTTTGAGGTCAGCCTAGGCAACACAGCAAGACCACATACCTAAAAAGAAAGGGACACAGGCCTGTAATCCCAGTGATTCAAGAGGCTGAGGAAGGACAATCACAAGTCTCAGCACTTAGGAGACTGTCTCAAAATTTAAAAATTAAAAAGGACTTAGATGTAGCTTAGAGGACTTCTATCAATAAATAAATGACCATTATTTGAAAAAATAAAGTCTTTTAAACACACAATACTCTATTCTCTTTGCAACCGTAAAGATCTAAATGAGGGGCTGGGGTGGTGGCTCAGTGGTAGAGCACTTGCCTAGCATGTATGAGGTACTGGGTTCGATCCTCAGCATCACCTAAACATAAACAAACAAAATAAAGGTATTGTGTTGATCTACAATTAAAAAAAAAAATCTAAATGCGCCGGGCGTGATGGTGCACACCTGCAATCCCAATGGCTCAAGAGGCTGAGGCAGGAGGATGACAAGTTCAAAGCCAGCCTCAGCAACTTAGAGAGACCCTAAGCAACTTAGCGAGAGAGACCAAATCCAGGACAGGATTATCTGGAAAAGGGGGCATGAGGGCAGTAAAGAGAGCAGAGCCAGAATGTGCTCACAAGGCAAACGGCTGACTCAGAACCGCAGAGGCCAGCCTGCCTGCTCCCAGGCTTCCCCAGTCAAACGAGAAGGAAACAGGGAGACCCCACTGGAAGAAAAGTACCACAGGGCACGTACTGTCCTCTTCGGCAGGGGTGGAAGATTCCAACCTATGGCCAGGGAAAGACCTGCTCAAAGGCGGAGGGGGCAACACCCCTGAGGAGGAAGGGAGCAGACCTCTGGCCTCTGGTCTCTAATCGGACGCACTCCGTCCTCTGTTCTCTGTCCTTCAGCTCGTGAACTGACTTAACGATCAGATGAACTACGGATGTGGGAGACTCCCCTAGAATGCACAGACCAATGTGTCGTTCCCAAAAGCCCACTATATGCCAGGGAGTTTAAAACTTTTCCTCAATCTTTTCCATGACTCTACAAGGAGAGTCTTTTCACAGATGCGGAAATTGTGTTTCAAAGAAGATGGTCAAATGACATACCTAGGCACTAGGCTAGAGAACGGTGGAGAGAGAATTCACATCTGGTTTCTAAATTAATTCTAAACTCATGCTCTAGCCATTGCACTGTGCTGCCTCCTGAGCAAAAAGCAAATAATTTGTGGGTGGCGAACCAAAGATGTACACCCTGGTATTGCTGGCTAGGCACAGTCCTACACTTGCACAACTTACAGATAGCACAGGCTAAATAATTAGAATAGGTTGTCCTCATCCTCACAGAAACACTCATAGAAAGAGCCTCACCTGATCATAGAAAGAGAACTCACCTGATCAGAAAGCTTCCTCACTTCCTCCAGAATGGAGGCCACAGGCCGACTCCTTTCCCTGCCACGCGTGAAAGGAACAATACAATAGCTGCACATGTTGTCACAGCCACGCATTATTGACCTGGGGAAGAAAGTACCAGAACTTAGTTAACGGAGCAGCGTGTCTTGGCATGACCCCAGGAGCTCCCGTAGGATTATTTTTAGGCTCTGAATCCTCTTGCTTACATACTCACACTGGACCAATCTGAGGTCTATAAAGAGGGCAGACATTTTTAGCTTTTAAAAACTAACGTCTAGGGGGCTGGGGTTGTGGCTCAGTGGTAGAGCGCTTGCCTCGCATGTGTGAGGCACTGGGTTCAATCCTCAGCACCACATAAAAAATAAATAAAGGTATCATGTTCATCTACAACTAAAAATAAAAAAATTTAAAAAATTTTTTTTAAAAAACTAATGCCTAGGGCTGGGATTGTAGCTCAGTGGTAGAGCGCTTGCCTCACATGCATGAGGCCCTGGGTTCGATCCTCAGCACCACATACAAAGCAATAAAATAAAGACATTGTGTCCATCTACAACTAAAAAAATATTTAAAAAAAAAAAACAAAAAACTAATGCCTAGTCAAAAAACACAAATCAAACTGTAAGCCTACTGTCCAAGGTAAGCTTCCCTACCCCGAGGAAGCTCAGTGGTGAACGGATGCAATACAGACTCACCACACATGAACTTCTGTCTTGACTTGTTTTGTTTTGTCACGGTACTGGGGAATGAACCCAAGTACACACTACCACTAAGCTAGTCCCAGCCCTTTTCATTTTTTATTTTAAAACAGGGTCTCAAAAAGTTGCCTAGGCTGACCTCAAACCTGTAAGACTCCTGCCTCAGTCTTCCAACTGGCTGGGATTATAGGCATGCACCACCACCAGCTTGCACTATTTTTATGGGCACATTATTTGAACTTTTTAATATCTAGATCAGAAAAAACATGTGTTATAAAGAGTGAGTGAGTGGGCTGGGGCTGTACCTCAGTGGTAGAGCGCTTGCCTTGCATGCGTGAGGCACTGGGTTCGAGCCTCAGAACCACATAAATGAATAAAACAAAGATCCATCAATAACTAAAAAAATTTAAAAAATTTTTTAAAAAGAGTGAGTAAGCGAGCTGGGCGCAGTGGCACAAGCCTGTAATCCAAGCAGCTCGGGAGGCTGAGGCAGGAGGATCATGAGTCCAAAGCCAGCCTCAGCAAAAGCAAGGTGCTAAGCAACTCAGTGAGACCCTGTCTCTAAATAAAATACAAAATAGGGCTGGGGATGTGGCTCAGTGGCCGAATGACCCTAAGTTCAATCCCTGGCACCTGCCCCCAAAAAACGTGAGTGTGTGTGTGCCTATATAGGGAGAAGACCCTGCATTTTTCACAGATTCCTGATCCAACTGCTAGATACCTAAGTTAAACCACTCTCTTTTATTTGCATCCTGTGCATGAAAATTTCAATTTATCTCAAGGAATTACAAATGTGAATCAAAAATGTTCACTGAAGAACTATTTAATAAATGTTAGCTCTTGTTTTTCCTAAACATTCCAACAACAGAATGAGATGGCCATTAAAATGAACAGAGGTTAGCAAACTTGTTCTGTAGAAAGAAGACAGTAAATACGTGAAGCTTTGCAGGCCACACCTGTGTCACAACCACACAACTCTGTTGCTGTAACGGTGAAAGCAGCCATAGGCAATATGTAAATAAATGAGCCTATTCCAATAAAACTTATAAGAATTTATAAAACCTGTTATAGAAAATTTTTTTTAAAAAATTCTGGTTGTTGATGGATCTTTATTTTATTCATTTATTATTTATATGTGGTGCTGAGGATCGAACCCAGTGCCTCATGCATGCTAGGCAAGCGCTCTACCTCTGAGCTATATAGCCCCAGGCCCTGTTATAGAAAATTTAATGCCATTTTAAGAAATATTCATCTAGGGGAGGTGGTGCACACTTGTAATCTCAGCTATTTGGATGGCTGAAGCAGGAGGACTGCAAGGTCAAGGCCAGTATGGCAAACTAAGCAAAAAAAAATCAAGAGGGCTAGGAATGTAGCCAGTGGCTAAGCACATGCCTAGCACACACAAGCCTCTAAGTTCAATTCCCAGTACCACAACAAAAGAAGTAGCTTAGAGACCAGGGATGATGGGTGTGAGGCACTCCTACAATATCTTTCTTTTTGTATTTTGTACCATACCCATGTACATATATTCCTTTTTTAAAAAATATTTTTTTAGTTGTAGATGGACACAATATCTTTATTTAGTTTTTTTTTTTTTTTTTTTTTTT
>PVHX01016703.1:0-42370 GCA_004024805.1 Geosciurus inauris
GAGGGGCGGGGCAAGGCAGTCCTGGACGAGGCCGAGGATTGGTGGGTGGGGTGGGGCGCGGGCCGCGCGGGGGTGTGGCCTGGGGCACGTGGTGCGGAACCGGCGCCTAGGGTGAGCGGGTCTCTCTGGCTGGGCGATCCTTCTCGGGTGGGCGAGCCGGGTCGCGGTCCACCAGGCGGGAGGGCTCTGGCAGCCGCAGGAGTCGTACTTCTTGGTGGGGGAGCGTCGGGCCCCAGGCCGGAGCCAGTGGAGCCCGGGCTATCCCGAGCGCGGTCGGCGGGGAGGCCCTAGCGGGCAGCGGCTCGGGAGGAGCCTCGCGCACCGAGTCCCGGCGGGTCAGGGGCCCCGCTCAGCCACGCCCCGGCTCGGGCCTGCGTGGCGACCCGGTGCAGGTGGGGTGGCAGGGAGCAGCGTGCAGGCTGGTGCTCAGCCTGCTCCTAGGAGGCCTGTGGTGCGCTCAGCCTTTCTGCAGATACCTCAGGCCCTGCTCGCTCCAGCTTGAGGCGGGAGACTCTCCCTTGCCGACTTGCTGGTGTGGGCAGGCCACTAATTGCACCACCGGTTTCCTCTGTAAGATGAAAGCTATGCCTGGTCCCCTGCACGAATGCCCTTGAGTCCCCGTCCCTACAGAAGGGGAGTCCAGCTGGCTTCTGGCGAGACAGCTTGGTAACCAGAGGCAGAGAACCTGCCCTGGAACCTGTACCTGATAGCCTGTGTTGTCCCAAATGTTGTCAGGGAGGAATGGCAAAAAGTACTTTGGTGAAATGTTTAGGATGAAAATCTAGAGTAGACAAATAGGAGATCCCCACCCCCAGTTTAGTGGGGGAGATATTTCCCTAAGGTACACCTTGAGTTCTCAGGGGACAAAGATTGAGATATTCAGAATTAAAAGAATCATCTGTGTGTATCGCTGCCTGGTTCATATCATTTCTGCTCCCCCTCGCTAGCCTCTATTTAAATGTTGCTCCCTATGAACTTTAGATTTCTGGAGGAGAGCAAGGCTGTCATATATTTGGAGGGATAATATATTCCTCTTGTTCATTACAACATATTGCTTTTACCTTAATAAATGAGTTTCATCAGGGCACATAAAAGTGGTTCCATTTAGTGGCTCTGGTTTTAGTGGAGGTGAAACAGGAGTCAGGTAGTACTGAGTGGGAGGGAGAAAATGGAAACCGCCCGACCTGCTCTGGCTTTCTGACAGTATAGGGGAGGTGCTTTGAGCACAGTTCGGGTGGTTTTGCAGGGTAGCTGAACAATCTGTATCTGTTTACCTTTGGTGAACAGGTGCAACTTAAATAATTAAATCTTTGAGTAACTTTAGAAAGTTACTAGTTAGTTGACTACAAAACAAAAACATTATTAATAAGATCATACCACAGTGAGTTTGGAATTTGTGGTATTTAATGACCAGAAACCCAAAGGAAAAGCACCCAGTGTAGTGTATGGTCCTGCTGAATAGCATTTCATCTCATGTAAACAGGTGGCTTCCCTGTGTGCATTTTTGGTGACAGATGAGTTAAATTTGACTTATTAACACTCATAAAAAGTGCCTCAACAGCATTTATGAACTCTGTCCTACTTGAGACTCTTTCCCTTGAATGCCTGAGCTGGATTGGGGCTCTAGGAGTTGGCCCAGAGATATGGAAATATTTCATGCTTTCTTGCTGATGTTTGAAGAGGAGGAAGGGGAAAAGGACATTGAGAATTTGGTGGTTTGATGTCCCAAAAATCACGTCTGCTACACACTGTGCAGCTGGAGAAACTTCCTCAGTCTGCTGTGCAGCTGCCACACTTCACATCACAATGGATCAAGTCAGTTCGCTATTTGGAAATGGCTCTAGAGCCCTATACAAAGGAAATGTGCTGCCCAACAACAGTGTGTCTGTGTGCAGGCATTTGCCCGCCACCTGCTTCAGACCCATAGAGTTGTGGTAGGCTCTTGTCACTTTGCGTCACTCAGGATGAATCTGCTCAGACAGCTCATCTCTTTCCCATTTCTGCTTAAGTCTTGAGTCTTTGGATAAAGGAAAGAGACCCTGCTTTGAAAGTCTAAATGCCAGAGCCATTTTTTTTTAATATTTTTTTTCAGTTGTTGATGGACTTTTATTTTATTCATTTATTTATACGCAGTGCTGAGAATTGAACCCAGTGCTTCACACATGCTAGGCAAGCGCTCTACCACTGAGCCACAACCCCAGCCCCCAGAGCCATTTTTATTTCATACTTATTCTGATTTTTAAAAGCAGTCGCATGATTTACTGCATCTGTAAGGCAGAGCAGGAGTCAGGGTCTCAGGTGTAAAAGCTGAACATTAGAAATGTGTACAGGGGGCTGCCAGGAATGGAAGTTTGGTTTTATTTTTTAATTTAAATTTATGTTTTTAACTGATGTATAAAAACGTAAACATGATACATAATCATGGCGTGCAGTGAGGCATTTCGGTGACGTATGCATTGTATAATGCTCAAATCAGGGTGAATGTGCCTGTCTTCTCAAACACTGATCACTTCCTTATGGTAAAAACATTAAGAAACCTGTGTCATGGGCTGGGGCTGTGGCTCAGTGACAGAGTGCTTGCTAGCATGTGTGAGGCACTAGGTTCCATTCTCAGCACCACATAAAAAGAAACCTGTCTCCTAGCTTTCTCCTGTATGATGCATGATGCATTATCCTTGGGTCCTTGTGGAGGTCGAGTGCCGTACATGACCCTTGGGCAGTTTCTGAGCTAAGATCATCAGCATTCCTAAAATGAATTCATCTGGTGTGCTGGGGCTCCCTTGGCTGTGTTCTAGGTTTGTGGCTATTGAGACAGGATGTGACATTTTTGCTGAGATCTTGAAGTGATAATAGAAAGTGGACAGTTCTCTGTGTACTTTAGGAATGTGAACTTTTTTTTTTTTTAATGCTGGTAAATTAGCATCAGTGGGAAGTGCCTACTTTTACTTTTCGTCAGATTGTCTGCAACTTAGGCCTTAGGGTTTTGTGTAGATTTTTTATGTAACTGCACGCCATGATTACGTACCATGTTTACGTTTTTATGCATCAGTTACATCTGCCACAGGACTGTGTAGATTTTCCTTCTGAGAAAAGGGAAGATGAATCTAAACCTCTAACCTAGTTCCCAGAAATCATGACTCTAAGCCAGTGACTTCCTGGAAAGTCCTGTTGCAATGAGAGCTTTGTAGTGCTGCCTGGGAGGGGCAGAGGACACTGCAGTGCTCATCTGAGAGCTCAGCAAGTGCTTCTAGTCACTCACCTCAGCCCCCACCTGCAGGTGGCTAGCAGATTGTTCTCCCTTCCAAGAAGTTTCAAGGTCTGCAGTCTGCTCAGAAGATGTCTGCTCTAACTACCCTTTTCCAGTATATTGATGAAAACCAGGACCGCTATATTAAGGTAAGGGAATATTTCATCCTAGTTAACAATGAAATTGACTTTAATCCTGGAATCCAAGAAACTTTGAATAAGCCAATCTGAGTTACACAATTTAAAGCAAGTATTAAAAATGTTACCTAGCAGAGGCTGAGACAGGAGGATTGTGAGTTCAAAGCCAGCCTCAGCAAAAGGAGGCTGCTAAGCAATTCAGTGAGACCCTGTCTCTAAACCAAATACAAAATTGGGCTGGGGATGTGGCTCAGTGGTTGAGTGCCCCTGAGTTCAATCCCCGGTACCAAAAAAATGTTGCCTATCCTTCTCATTACAATAAAAGTTATACTTTTGGCATTTGATGAAAATGTTAATATGTTTCTAGAAATAACAACTACTTTGAGGTGTTGTTTAATCTCCATCTGTGATTTCTTGTTATAGATTAAAGAACCAGTTCATATTTAACATAGTCTAAGTTACTCAGTAATACTACATGTTAATGTTTCTTGATGTTGAAGAATTATGCTTTAAAGTTGTTCTTTTTTTTAATGTTTATTTTTTAATAACATTTTTAGTTGTAGGTGACAGAATATCTTTATTTTATTTTTATGTGGTGCTGAGGATCGAACCCAGTGCCTTATGCGTGCTAGGCGAGCACGCTACCACTACGCCATAATCCCAGTCCCTTAAAGTTGTTCTTGATGGACACATTTCAGACAAACTCTTTAGAATTCTCTTTTTAAAAATTACACTTTAAAAAACTTGACTATTATCAGGATGAGAAAAAAAAGCATTAGATATGGGATAGCATTAGGTAGTTTTCATGTCTTTCAGTTGTAATTTTACTAGATTCAAATAGAAACTAATTTTTGGAACTCTACATTTATGTTCACATCGTCTTAAATGATTAAAAATACATATCCTGACATTTTGCTTTTCACTTTAGTTCTTGGTACAGGGTCATGTGTACAAATAATTTTCAAAGTCTGAACAAAAAGTAACCTGACAGGTCTGTCCCCTACATCCGTCAGCCTGATCAGAGTGAAGTAGCAAGTCAGATTTGTGTGCCAGAAAGTGCCTTTCTCCCCTCAAGGAGCAACATTTCAGAGTGGCTTTCCATTTTCTGTCCACAACAGAAACTTGCAAACTGGGTGGCCATCCAGAGTGTATCTGCCTGGCCGGAGAAGAGAGGGGAGATCAGAAGGATGATGGAGGTTGCTGCCACGGATATCCAGCAGCTGGGGGGCTCCGTGGAGCTGATGGATATTGGGAAACAAAAGGTATGACCTGGCCTTGCTGGTCTTGCAGAACCACAAGCCAGATTCTGCCGGGGGGCTGACAGGACTCTGCAAGTTCTTGGAGGACCTTTGGCCTCAGACGCTCGGCCCATCTGTGAAACAAGAGGGAAGGCCTTGATGCAGAGCCTGCGTCTGTGAAGGATTGCCTCAGTAGCTCTAGGGCAGAGCTTAGTCAGAGCATTTTCTCCGGGAGGGAGAACTGCTGACAGTCACTCTGAAACAAGTTCATGTCAAGGTCATGTGTACAGGTTGCTGAAACTCCCCTCCCAGAAATCACGATGCTTTCAAAAGAGGAAGTTCATTCCTATCACTTTATTCCTATCACTTTTAAAATAGTGAAGACCCACTCGCACTGCACTGCGTCCTGAGTACTTCTGCGTAGGCAGGAAGGGGTGCCGTGGTCAGTGGCACCTGTTTGCTTCTTTGTTTTCTGTGCAGTTGAAGTGAGCAGCCTCAGTGTGTGGCACCTCGGCTCACTACTCTTGGTTTGGGATGATTTGAGGCCCACATGAATTGCGTTTTCGTGCCCTATATTTTCAGAGTTTGGAAGACTCATATCACAGAGGATGAAAGTTCTAGTTTATCTCTGTTCTTTTGCCTGATGACCTAGGTGTTAAGTTGCAGACCTGGAATTTGGGGTGTGGCCACCAGTGTATTCCCTTTATCCCAGTGAGCTACGTGTCACTGATTTATGGCAAAGCCCAGATTAAAATTCAGGCTTCCTGACTCAGGGTCCACTATTGTTCTTTTGAGATTTCCTTCTAACAACAAATTCAATAATTGGTTTAAAACATATTATAGCCCTCTAACAATTTTCCCCCATTATTTTAAGAATAAACCAAGTTTCTTGATATTGTTTTCTTATGAGAGTAGTTATGACCTGCTCCTCCCTTTCTTCCCAAGATATAAAAAAACCTGGGTGGGGTAAGTAATTTTTAAGAGTTGTTTCACTACAATAGATAGATATTGCATCTATCACTGACTTTATGTGCAGTTCTTAAGAAAGGGCCTCCTAGAAAAGACTGAAATGACTGCTATACATTTCAAATCATATTACAGCTGTTTTTAACAAGGAGTTGAAAGATTTCATCACTGTAGAAAAGTTCTGCAGAGACTTTTGCAGGAGGCGACAGCACACTGGTCTTGTTCCCGTGGATTCACGGCAGCAGGGCTCCGTGTTTAGGGGGTGATGGCTTGAGGCAGGTGTGCAGGGAGCACAAGCCTGCAGAAGTGGGAGTGTTTCCAGCTTACGGGGATTTCAGAACCATTTGCCTCTGGGCCCCAACAGCTTCTTAGAAAATGCTGAAGTATTTCAGTATTTCAGGTTCTGTCAAGTAGAAATATATTTAGAGAAAAATCTGCTGTCATTTAAAAATCATTTTCCTGCTCAGGCCAGCTGAGCTCTGGCTATGATCACAGAGGCCGCATGTCCTGTGTTCCTAGGGCAGGGAGTTTAAGGAACAGTTAGTTCTGTCCCAGCTGATGCACACACCCAGCCGCTGGTGCAGTTCCAGTGAGCGAAGGACATGAGGCCTCACTCTGCACACTGGTAGCCATCAGGTTATGAGGATTACTTGGGCATTTATCAGTAGAGTCTACTGAGAATACAAGTCTTGTGTCCTTACAAGACACCCAGTCACCTGCCTAGTTCTCTGACAGCTTGTGTACATAAAGCTTAGGAGCCCTGGAGTTTGGGAGGTGGACATACCTCAGCCTGTCACCTACACGGTCCTGATCTGACTGCCATTGCATTTGCTGCTCATTTTATCTGTCTACTGTGAATTGCTAGTTTAGCTGCACTGTCAGTTCAGTTTGTATGTTATATCTATCAATAGATATTTCCACAGATGGTGTTTTCTAATAGCTGGACTAATACATGTGTGTGATGTTCTGGCTGGAGCAGTCCCTTCCTCTCTGACACTCTGTAGCCATCACAGGGGCTTTCTGTTAGGACACAGGAACTGGTACAGGAAGAGGAACATGAGCTTCAGGCTTAGGCATAGCCTGAGGGGGCCACCATGTTCAGTTGCAGATGGAGAGCCATGGACGTGATGTGAAGCGGAGGAGAACTGGCTGGTTTGCCTGACTGTCCCTACGACTGTTCTACAACAAAGGGGATTTTGTGACTAATGTCCCTGTTCCTCCCATTCTTACAGGACAGTGGACGATTGATAAGGGCTTTGGGACAAAGCTCAGAGGACTACTAATCATCACTACTTCATTTAATAGGGTTTCATGTGGGTTGTACTGCTTTCTGTCTTATTGCCCATTTTGTGCATAATAGTCTGCATACAGAATTTCAAAAATGTGTCTTTTGATTCAAGATTGTACTTATTTTTAACCATCATTTCAGAAAATAATGAAAGTGACATCCCAAATTCAACCCGTATGATACTTTATTATATGAAGTTTTTTTAAAAAAAAGTCTTTGAAATTTTAACAAACTAGTTGGTAAATGTAATTCACTTATATCTGTGGATTACAGGCAAGGAATTCTTGCTAATTAACGACTGTGTTAAACACTATGGTCTTAAACTGCGCAGGAGGGGTTGATTACAAGAACAGATAAGAAAGCCCAGGTCTATTTTAATCTTCTGCTGTGAGTTCTGAGCTTATTAACAGGACTGCCCTTGATTGCTGCCTCTCACTCAGCTTCCTGATGGCTCGGAGATACCACTTCCTCCCATTCTGCTTGGCAAACTGGGCTGTGACCCCCAGAAGAAAACAGTGTGTATTTATGGGCATTTGGACGTGCAGCCCGCATCCATGGAGGACGGCTGGGACAGCGAGCCCTTCACCTTGACGGAGCGAGATGGTGAGGGACAGTGAGGGACGGTGTTTCCAGAGCTCACTGGCTCCCCAGAGGAACAGTGCTTTTAGCACTGAGAGGAGCATTTCTGTTATTGTAGTTTTGGAAAGTTGCTGATAGTCACTTGTTTTGTCCCCTGTCCAGTACACAGTGTTGTTCACATCAGCTGGAGGTTGGGTCTGGGAGTTTCGCACATGTGCCTCAGTCACTGGAATCCAGAGAGCCTCCCTTGCCTCTGGAAATGAGATCTCCGTGGCGGGGGTCTTCTGGGCTTTCTTTGCTACTGCTGCTCTCGCGAGAGCACGAGTTCTGAACTGAGGCCCTGCTGGCCTCCAGAGCCTGGAACCTTGGGCCTCGCCCTGCTGAACTGCCTCTGGGTACATTTTAGTCACTCTGCTCTGGGATGCTAGAAGACAGCAGTCTTCCCTGGTCCCCTGCCTGCCCTGTGCGTAGAATAAGCCTGTTAGACGCTGGGAGGCCCCGATTGCTGCCTCTTCTTCCAGACTCTTGGTGTGAAGGTTCTCGGTTTTCCCTTCCAAACTTCCACTCACCTCACTACAGGTAGTCCCTGGCCAGGTAAGGCAGTCCTGGGTTTGCACCTTGTCCCTCGGGCAGAGCTCAGGCCTTCTTGTCTAACTGGATGCAGAGTCAGGCCCTTCCTGGCTCAGTGTGGACTGGCCGGGCAGTGCAAACTGGAAAGTTATTTCACTTAAGGCAGCATCATTATATATATATATATAATTCCAGTTGCTGATGGACCTTTATTTTGCTCATGTATTTACATGTGGTGCTGAGAATCAAACCCGGTGCCTCAGACATGCTAGGCTAGTGCTCTACCACTGCGCCACAACCCCAGCCCAAGGCAGCATCTTTATGACACTCGATCCCGTCTCCATCCCCACCACATCATAACCATAACCGAGTCAAAGAGTTAAGTCCTCCCTCTGCACTCGGGCTCTTCCCTAGTGTCAAACCCACGCGTCTACCAGGTGGCTCCCTCACCACGTGAACCTGGCCTGCCCTGGAACAGGCTGCCATGTCTTTGCTCCTCAGCCACTTGGTCATGTCCCGGTGACCCGCACTGTCCTCCCACCGCATGCACCAGAGGAGGGGTGGTTCTGGCCCTCGGCCCTCCCAGCCACTCCCACGCTGAGGGCCTCCCAGTGCTGGCCACACTGCTGCTGATCCACACCTCCTCCGCACTCCCCGTGGCAACCCCAACAGGTACTCCTTACCTGACACCTAGCAGAAGAGTCAGGCTGCAAAAGTTCCCTCCCATCACCTGCCTACCTGCCTCCCCTTCCCTGCTCCTCTTCCCACCTATGCCCAGCCATGGGGAGCCATGTGCAGGCCTGGAACCCAGCTGTGCACCCTGAACAGAGTACTCAAGTCACCGTGAGCACCTGCTGTACACCAGCACTGGTCCTACTGCTCAGTCCTCTGTGAGGCCGCCATCTGAGAACCCCATAGGTGGACACCCGCACCCTCCTGCACAGACTAGAGTAGCTCCTCGTTCTACGAAGAAGCTTCATTACCCACATCGGACCACTCCAGGGCTCCCTGGAGTGTGGGAGCAGGTGCGTTCACTGTCCCCTCATCCAGCACGGCCCTGACCACCGTCGTTACTTGGTGTTTGTCACAGGAACAAGCTTTTTTTTTTTTTTTTTTTAATATTTAGTTTTTAGTTGTAGGTGCACAGAATATCTTTATTTTATTTTTATGTGGTGCTGAGTATTGAACCCAGTGCCTCACACATGCTAGGTGAGCACGCTACCACTGCGCCATAACCCCAGCCCCAGGAACAAGCTTTTTTTAAAAATTATTTTTAAGGAGAGCTTATATTTAAGTTTTTGTGAAAAGTTGTGTTTTGTTGATAAAAGGAACTTCCCAAGGTAATGGTGGCTTTAAGCCTCATGCTGCTTTAGGGTAGGTCATTTGGAAACTGTCAGACCTTTAGAACAGTCTAAGGATGAGCAAGTGGGAGGCCTGGCCAGGATAGACAGTCCAGCTTGAGCATGACCGAACCTGGACACATGGGCCTGAGACCCTGGGACTGTGGGGAACCGCACCTTCCTCTGCCTGGTTTCCAGGGAGCCAACCCTTGTGGTGTGGCAGAGGGAGGAGGCGGGTTTTGGCTTATCTTCTGAGATTTGGTGTGTGTTTTGCTTTGTTTTATGGTACTGGGGCTCAAACCCAGGGCCTTGCTCTTAGTAGGTGAGGGCCCCACCACTGAGCTACCCCACCCCTCTATCCCTGAGTTGCCAGTTGGTGGTGGTCAGCTTCCCACCCCAGACCCCTTTGTCAGTGGTCCTGACAAATAGACTGGAAGTGTGCCATGTCCTGTAGTTTTCAAAGTGGTAACTGAAGGAAGAAAGAGAGAAGCAGAGAAGTAGATAATAAAAATGCTAGGTCTATTCTTTATCAAAATAGGTGTCCAAATTGGGGTGAGGGTGAGGTCTGGGGTGCTTTTATGATGATGACATAAGGTAGTTCCTCAGTGTGACCAGGCTTCCTACCTGTAGTCCACCAGCCACCTTGGCAGGTGGCTTTTGAAGAGCTCACCACCCCATAGGGCTTCCTGGAATCACCCTGGCCCAGCAGGAGCTCTAGCTCTAGAGGTTGCATGGAAAGGAAGGTGCAAAGTGGAGGCGCGTGGGACGTGCCTCTGGGATCACAGTGCGCTCTGAGATCCAGTGGCAGTGTTGGCTGGTTCCTGGGGTTTCTGGTGTGAAGAGAGCATCTTGCCCTGGAGGGCCATGTGTGTGCACCCAGACGCAGCGGGTGCTCACTGGAGAGGAGCTCCTCCCCAGTTCATGGTGGCCGTAACTGATTCACTAATTGTGGTTCTAGGCAAGCTATATGGGAGAGGTTCCACTGATGACAAGGGCCCTGTGGCCGGCTGGATAAACGCCCTGGAAGCTTATCAGAAGACTGGTCAGGTAAGCCTCCAGCCCTGCCTCCACCACATTCCACCGATTGATTCCCCAGGTTCCACTGAGCAGTACTGTAGGTTCACTGGGCGGAGAAACCTGGTGTCCGCAACCTTAATTAGCACAGGTGATTCAGATTTAAGATTATAGCTGTTTTCAACCTTAGAAACAT
Organism: Geosciurus inauris; assembly: GCA_004024805.1. NCBI lineage: Eukaryota > Metazoa > Chordata > Mammalia > Rodentia > Sciuridae > Geosciurus > Geosciurus inauris. Next base: position 10,576 of record PVHX01016703.1, read on the forward strand.
TAGAAGTTTAATTGTTTTACAGATGCTCAAAGGTTAACTAGTTTAGCAGGGTCAGCAGGATTCAGCCAACACATGGAAAGTAAATATTTTTTTCTCTTTATGAGGCTAGGGATCAAACCTAGAGCCTCATTCCTGCTGGACAAGTGCTGTACTGGTGAACTGCACCCGAGCCCAAAATGTGAATTTTCAGTTATTGACGGTACCTATGACACTTGCCAGAATGTGAAAAGCTTTGGGATGCTGGACAGATTCCTTATTCCCTCTCTCTGTGGTTTATATTCTCCCAAAAATAAGTTGTTATAAAAAGTTATTTCATCAACTGTGAAACATGTGCTCATTGTTCAGTTGGTAAAATAGAGAAAAAAATTGCTAAAATCCTAAACTTCAAAATACTTAACTTAGTATTTTGTTACTTACTAAACTTGCTAATAGTCTTTACTCAAGTTGTGATCATGTTGTATAGATAGTTTTTGCATCTGGCTTTTATCTTGTATCATGATAAAATAAGAATAAGACAAGCATTTTTGTCAAAGCATGGACTGTTAGCTAAGAAAAAGGTCTCAGGCCCTCTGGTCCAGGGAGTCATTTTGCACAGGAGGGAACTAACACCGGGAACCGCCTGCCTGGCACAGGCAGCCCTTAGCCCTGGGCGTAGGAACTAGGAAGCCTCACCCCTCCAGTGCCGTCTGGAACCTCAGCCTTGCCGTGGAGGTGCCTTGGGGTCTGAGGAGGTCCAAAGTGAAGGAGGGCTGTGTGTAGTGGAGCCTCTTGGCAGCTCCACCACCCCTGTTCCACATACCCAGGTACCAGAAAAGATCTCCCCAGAGGGCAGAGGAGGAGGAGGAGAGCAGGAGGGGGCACGTCTGTGAACAGACTTGGGCAGGAGGGCGAGGCGCATGTGGCGAGCTGCGCTGCCGCCGGCAGGTTCGAACCAGGACTCCAGAGACTTGAATCTGCATTTGGGGCTGCTGTTCTGTGCCCGGTCGTTCCCTAGGGTCCCCTGTTGCTTATGTGCAGCTTCCTTTTCTCATGTGGGGGGGGTCCACCTGCCCCCCCGCTGCAGAGCTGGGAGAGCACCTGGAAGACGCCTGGTGTGGCTGGTGGTGCAGGGGCGCTGCAGGGAAGGAGGGCCCACGCGCACGTCCTTGCGTTGGCACGGGCTCTCTGTGCAACACTCAGGACTCCGGTGCTCTCGGTCCCGCTGTCGTGGGGGGAGCAGCTCGGGCCGTCCTGGACTCTCCTCACTTGCTCTCACTGGGCACCCACAGAGGTCCCTGTTAGGGCTCACCCAGGCATGGCGGCAGGGCCTTCCCTTCCCTCCCCTGGTGCCTGCAGACGGCTGTCTGCCTGTGGCTGTCGGGGAGGTTGGGTATTTGAAATGCATGGCATTGAGCAGGGCGGTTTCTGACTGAGCTTCTGAGGGAAAGCAGGAAAGCATCTCTGTCCTCCTGCCTCCTGTCACAGGACATTCCCGTCAACGTGCGCTTCTGCCTCGAAGGCATGGAGGAGTCTGGCTCAGAAGGCCTGGATGAGCTGATTTTTGCCCAGAAAGACAAGTTCTTTAAAGATGTGGACTACGTCTGCATTTCCGACAATTACTGGCTGGGGAAGAAGAAGCCCTGCCTCACGTATGGCCTCAGGGGCATTTGCTACTTTTTCATCGAGGTATGTGCCAGGTTCTGCAGGCGCCTCACTAGCCCTGAGCTGCCCTGTCTTCCTGCCCTAAGGCAGGCATGTGTCAAGCGGCAGTCCCGCGAGGAGCACCAAGCTCGTGTGGGACCCACTTCCCAGGCTCCGCGAGCCATTGAGGAGCCCAGGCCGTCGAGGAGACTTCCCATGCTCGGAAATCACTTCATAGCAGCGTCCAGCCAGGGCCGAGTTGTTCCTGACGTTGCTTTGCAGCAAGTGGGAGGAGATTCAGTGCTGCCTGCCCAACAGGGCCCGGGCCTGTGCAGAGCACTTGGAACACCTCCTTTCCCAAGTGGAGAGCCCTGTCTGGGGGCTTGAGTACCGAAGCCCCCAGCCTGCACTGTCACTGTGCGGGAATGCGACCCCCCAGAGGAAGAAAAGCTGACGCCTGAGGGAGTGTGGGGAAGCCAGCCAGGCTGTGCCCTCCCCAGGTACCAAGTCAGGGTGGCACCTCCTCCCCTCCCACCACACAGACACTGGTGATGGAAGTAGATCCTGTCGCCCACACAGGGCAGAAATCCCGGCCGTGCCTGCACTGGGCACTCACCCTGGCCTCACACCCTTCCACATGTCACAGGTGACCCGGTGCTGGGAGTGAGTTCCCCTTTACATCGGGGGCCTCGCCTTACCTAGTTACAGGACTGGTCAGTGGCGGGCTGGACCAGAACCCAGGTGCTCAGGCTCCAGGTCCACACGGGTCATCATTTGTGTTGGGTATTGCTCACTTGGGAGTTGGTCCTTGTGAAGTGGTGGGGCCTGTCCTTCCTGTGGAAGAGGCTCTGTGTGCTGGAGAGGCTGCCTTGCAGCTCTTACCTGTGGCTGGTAGCCTTGACCGCATGCCCAGTTGACCTGGGGCAGCCATACCTGGTGGACCTGTGGTGGGTATTCCCACCTTACCTGTAGTTACCTTGTGCCACAGTTAGCATATCCAGGAGTATTTTTTGTTGTCTGAGTTTCCTAGTTGGAGGAATGCCTTGATTTGCTCCTTGAGGGAACAAATTTTGATTTGGAAAATTGTCAAGTCTTATAAATGTTCTTTGTTCAATGTGCTGTTACATGATAAAAATAAGCTCCCACTAAGCAGCCAGATAAAGTGGCCTTTGTTTCCACCCAGGTGGAATGCAGTGACAAAGACCTCCATTCTGGGGTGTACGGTGGCTCGGTGCACGAGGCCATGACGGATCTCATTTCACTGATGGGTGAGTGCAGATTGGCTCTCCCGTCGTCAGTACCTGCTCAGTTGTGGGGTGGGCTGGCTGTTGCTTCCGGCTCTGCAGTTAGTGCACCTCGGCTTCCTTAGGAGCCACCTGGTCTGTAGTAATGAATTCCTTCCCTCTCTCTACTCACTGTTTCTTTAAAAGGCCCTGTCTTCATTCCTGACTCTGTCCTCTGCACTGCTGGGACTATCCTGTGCCTTGTCTCTGCCTACCCTGCACACCCCATTGGGACACCCCAGTTCCTGTCCCACCTGCCCGTAGGAGCACAAGATGCCGTGCCTCCTTTGATAGCAGACCACCCATCTCTTGGAGGGCATTGCCCTCCAGCCGCCTGCACTGGCTTCCCGTCATCCTCCTTGTTCGAGGCTGAGCAGAGCTCTTGTGTCCCACGTGATTCTGTCAGCGCTCCCTTCTTACCCTCAAGGACAAAGGCTGCCTCAGATGAGGTGACGTCCTTTCTCTGCTTGGTCCACAACAATTTCTTTCTCCTTGGCTCCAGAGCAGCTTGTTTCTTGTGGGATGTACCTTAAAAATGAACAGTTGCACAGTGTGGCAGTTGGAGACCGAACCTGCTTGGAGCTCGCTGGCTGCTTGGTTTGATGTGACTGAGAACAAGTTACTTCCACCTGCCTCAGTCTTGTCTGAAAACAGGAATGGTAGTCCTGCTCACCGTGTTGGCCATCATGATAATTGACTGACTGACTAGCATAAGCACCTGGAGAGGAACTAGGCTCAGAAAGGTCACCACCAGGGCTGTCCCTGTTGCTCCTGGCCTACCTCCGTCTTGGGTCCAGGAGGCTGAGCTCGGGTCTCTGGAGTCAGCACTGCTGGGAGCTGCTGCTGCTGTGCTGCCTCACCTGAGCACTGGACCCCTTTGCTGCTTCCCCCAGGCTCTCTGATCGACAACAAGGGGAAAATCCTCATCCCTGGCATTAACGAGGCCGTGGCCCCCGTGACAGATGAGGAGCACAAGCTGTACGACGCCATCGACTTTGACCTGCAGGAGTTTGCCGAGGATGTGGGGGCTAAGACCCTCCTGCATGGCTGCAAGGTGCCCTGGGGCCCTGCCCTGCGCCAGCTGCCAGGGCTCGAGTGGGCCCCTCCTGGGAGTGGGCGCGTGCACACAGGGTCAGGTGGCAAACCTGGAAAGCAGGGCATGCCAGGCTGGGTGCACTCAGGGCTCTTTCATGTTAGAATCCACTTTGACCCTGGAAAACCTAGAGGGAATATGCAGGAGACACTGCCATCTTCTGCTGGCAGGTGGCTCTGCTTCTCTGGGTTCGTAGGGTACTCTCTTTACCCTGGACCCAAAGGTTAGTCAAGGCACCCTGAGGGGCCAAGTGCAGAGGTGGAAACTGTGTGGTGACTTTGCCCTTGGTTCATTCACTTCCTGGTTTATGAGGTATGGCCATCAGCTCAGCAGTTGCCATGAAGCTGACATTGACTGCATTCAGCAGCAGGCCCTGCAATCCAGGTGGGGATGGGAACAGACAGAACAGGGTTGGCCCTTGAGTTTCATCTTTTCCACAGAAAAGTGAGCACAGAACTCCAGAAGGACATGTGCAGGACAGAGCAGGGCCAACTGTGTGAGCTTGCCCAAGGGTCGGGTCAGGTGGGTGGGTCTGAAAGGGGCCTCATCAGAGTCCTGCAGGAGCACTGCTTGGCCGGTAGGAACGGGCTGGTGCGGGCAGCAGAGAAGCAGAGACATGGCAGCTGTTTGGGGACTGGAAGCTCAAGCACACTGCCCCTAGCGTCACACTCAGTCAGCTTGTAAGGCTGTTGAGGCCAATGAGCTTCCTTTGGGGCGAGGGGCAGTATTTCCAGAGCCCTGCAGCAGCTCTAACCATTCCTGCTGGTAGAGCTCTGCATCTGCACCTCCGTCTGGGCCCTGTCTCAGGACAGCTGGCTGCTGGATGGCATCTGTCTCCTCAGTAAGCAAACATCTGTCGTGATTCTGCAGAAAGACATCCTGATGCACCGTTGGCGTTACCCGTCCCTCTCCCTCCATGGCATTGAAGGTGCCTTCTCCGGGTCGGGGGCCAAGACTGTGATTCCCAGGAAAGTGGTCGGCAAGTTCTCCATCAGGCTGGTGCCAGACATGACTCCTCAAGTGGTCAGCGAGCAGGTCTGTGGGATTGCCATGTGCGGGTGGGCGAGAGCTGCTGTGTCATCAAGATAGGGGAACAAAGGACTTCACTGGGGCAAACACCTAGACCGTGCACATCCCTACCTCTTGGCTCTTGCCCATTCCGTAGTCAGAATAAGCCATGCAAAAACTTACCCTCAGGAAAGGCCAGATGAACAGGCATCCCAAGAAAGTGACCTTCATCACTGCTGGGGCAGCCAGGTCTGATCCCTGACCTCCCCCTGAGGCTTCAGGTCAGTGAGGGTCCCAGGAGCTTCCTCTCGTGGTGAGGACAAATGAAGGGATGACCTTGGCAACTGGGTCAGCCTGGTTCCCAGAGCAGTCACCCCTCATCCAGAGAGATTCTTTGGAAAGATGGAGCCAAAGTCCTCCCTGCTGAGAAGAGGAAACTAAGGCCTACTTGTCATGTGTGGGAACTGAGGTTTTAGCCATGTCCCTGGGTATCTCCTAGATCCATTTTATACCCAGATGAAATTTAGCTCATGACCATTTTTATAAAGTATATTAGTCTGCTAGAGCTGCCATGACCAAAGCTCATAGACTGGGTGGCTTAAATAGCAGAAATGTATTACTCCCATTTTTGGAGGCCAAAAAGTGCAAGATGAAGCTTCTAGCAGATGGTGTCTAACAAAGGGCCACTCCTGGCTTGCAGGTAGTACCTTCTCCGTGTGTGCACATAGTGAACATGAGCTGAGCCAGGCGCTCTCTGTTGTCTTATAAGGGCACTAATCCTGTCTAACCAGGGCCCCAGCCTATGACTCATTTAACCTTAATGACTTATACAAAGGCCTCATCTCCAAGTTTGGTCATAGTGGTGTTTAGAGTGTCAGCAGGAGTTGGAGACATACAGATAACCTTTTCTTAACATAAAGCAAGTCAGAAACATTGTTTTTCAACTTAATGTAAGCATTATCATCATTTGGAACTCCTTTGTAAAGGGTGAATTGCTTGAACTTTAAACATTGCCTTTCACCTTCAGATAACTGAATTTTAGTTCTAGATTAAGTCTAATCTCCTGCTCTTGTGGTTTCTATGTCAGTATTCAGCAGCAGAAAATGAGCCCTGTAGACTCACAATGAAGTGCTGCAGAGCCATTGCAGACTTGCTGTAGATGACTGACTGTAGCCCATGTGAGTCCTAACATCCCATCACATGCCGGGCCTTAAAGAGCATGTGTCTCTCTTGTTTGTGGTTCAGGTTATAAGCTACTTGACTAAGAAGTTTGCTGAGCTACACAGCCCCAACAAGTTCAAGGTGTACATGGCCCACGGTGGGAAACCCTGGGTATCTGACTTCAACCACCCTCATTACATGGCGGGGAGAAGAGCCCTGAAAACAGGTTGGATGCTCCTTGGGGGCAGATGTCAGGGGACGTTTGTCTAAGTGTGTCTGAGGGCCTTGTCATATCATGTTGGATGCATGAGTATTTTGTCTGTGGTGCCCTCTGGAAGGCCAGGGCATGGTATGACCCCTTGGGCCGGGCAGCCAAGCCCAACCTGTCAGTGTTGCTGAGCACCACCTCCATCGTGGATCTCTAGCTCAGGGCTCCGAGGTCACCATTTCTCTTATTCCCTTTCTTCCAGTTTTTGGTGTTGAACCAGACTTGACCAGGGAAGGTGGCAGTATTCCTGTGACCCTGACATTTCAGGAGGCCACAGGCAAGAACGTCATGCTGTTGCCAGTGGGGTCAGCAGATGACGGTGCCCACTCCCAGAATGAAAAGCTCAACAGGTGAGCCTGCAGGCTGGGCCCGAAGCTGGGTGCACTCCTGGAGCCGCTTCCCTCCAGCCTTTCTCCTCCCCACCTTCCTGCCTCCCAGGTGCTGCTGCCAAGAAAGGCTGAGATTCCTTGACCATCCCTGTATTTTTTGGTACCGGGGATTGAACTCAGGGGCACTCAAGCACTGAGCCACATCCCCAGCCCTATTTTGTGTTTTATATAGAGACAGGGTCTCACTGAGTTGCTTAGCACCTTGCCGTTGCTGAGGCTGGCTTTGAACTCGTGATTCTCCTGTCTCAGCCTCCCTAAGTGCTGGGATTACAGGTGTGTGCCACCGCGCCCGGCTTTGTTCTATATCTGATGGGAGGCAGGGACAGGGCCTTGGTGATGGCAGTCCGTGGAAACAAGTTCAGCCAGTGTTCTGTGTCGTCTCTTGCTTCTACCACTCATAAAGCCTTCTGTTGTTCCTTCTTGAAAAATTCCTTATCATCACTCACTGCTTGAGATGCTGGTACACATTCTGACTCAGGCAGATATGACAGGCCTTCCTCGAACCCACAGGATGAAGGGAACCTCTGCTTAGTGGCAGGAAGGAGAGACCCAGGCAGGCAGGGCCCATGAGCAGGGCAGGAGGAAGCCTCCTGGGCTGGAGCTGCAGAGGCCTGCAGCAGGAACTCACCCGAACAATCAGGGTGGACAGGCAGCTCGTTACTGGAATAGGAGCTACAGCCGCTTCCCTGGACCAGGGTGTGCTGTTCGCTCTCAGAGCCTTGGGTGTGGCCTCCCACGCTCTCAGAGCAGGATCAGTATTGGTTCTTGGTGGTGGGCAGGGAGAACAGTGGCCAAGGAGTAGAGACAAACAGGACTCCCAGCCAAGGTCGGGGTGGAGGGAGGAGCCTCAGCAGGCCCAGGTGCCGCGCTCTGGGACGCAGGCTGGCATGGTGACCCGTGCTTCCCCCTTAGGCATAACTACATCGAAGGAACCAAGATGCTGGCCGCGTACCTGTATGAGGTGTCTCAGCTGAAGGACTGACAGGCCTGGTGTCCTGTGGAGTGCCCGTCCAACCAGGAGGAAGCCTGCCCTCTGCCCCCTGCCCTTGTCCTCTTCTGACTTGCCCCTGGAAGTAGAAGTTCCCCCTGCCTTTTCCTCTTACAAGTCACTCGCAGATGGCCAAGAATGGACACAGGTGTGTCCAGCTGTCAGATAGGTGGAGTTAGCTGTGCTGACAATTGGAAATGCTTAGTCCTGGGGCTTATCAGGGACAGCTGAGTGACCCCCGGGGTAGCTTCTCAGAGGTGGCCATTGTGACTCAACCTCCAGAAAGCAGCCAAGGTCCAGAAGCACAAGTTCCATAGGAGGCGCTGGCCGCCTGCCGTCGAATTAGGATGCACAGGGCTTTCTGCCCCCGCCTTTCCCAGGCGGAGCACACCTGGGATATCCAGAAAGGAAGTGGGAAAGTGCAGAGGCTTCCTGCACCATGATGGCCCCTCTGGGGCCCCTCACAGTTGTGTGGTTCTGTCCTTTCTCAAGACCTTGACCGCTTGTCTCCCCACATCGCAGTCCCTCAGAACCCAGCCTAACAGTGCTAGAGAAAGCACCTGTGCCTCTCCGTCCACTCTGCTCAATAAACGGAAAACAGACTTTGAAGGAATCGCTGTCCTGTCTTATGCCTGGAGCACACGCGTGCTTGTGGGGTGCCCTGGGTGTGCTTGTGGGGTGTCCTGGGTGTGCTTGTGGGGTGCCTTGGGTGTGCTTGTGGGGTGCCCTGGGTGTGTTTGTGGAGCACCCAGGTGCTTGTGGGGTGCCCTGGGTGTGCTTGTGGAGCACACGTGTGCTTGTGGGGTGCCCTGGGTGTGCTTATGGAGCACCCGGGTGCTTTTGTGGTGGTGTTTGACTGTCAGATCACGGTCCAGGCTCAGAAAACAAGACCCAGTTCTTTGAAGGTGAGCACTGTGCTGTCCCAGCACACAGGAGTGATGGTCACTGGAGACTTCCTGTGCTGGCAAAGAAATGGCCTGGCCCTGCCTGCTGCTCACTGCTGCTAAGTCAAAGCCTGGTTTAAACAAGAAAGAATCAGTTGCTGCAGCTGATATCAAAGGCCAGGGTAAACTCTGATGCAAGGAGCCAGGCATCTTGGGGAGCTGGTTGATCCCGGGCTGGGCAGCAAAACACAAGAGGAGCCTGGTCTGCCTCACGGTGGTGGAAAGTAACACCAGAGGACATGGAGCGCAAGGGCAGGTGGAGCAGGACAGCAGGGCAGGACTGGATCACAACCTACAGAGCCAAGGCTACCATGAGTCGCTCCTGATGCAAAGAACAACGACAAGTGAGAAGGCCACGGCCTCTGTAAGAAGTGGCCCCGGTCAGTGTCGACAGAGCAGGGAGACGGAGAATCACGCGGGAACGCCACAGTGGGCCCCGGCAAGACCCCCACCAGTGTGTGCTAAAATGGGCAGGAAAAGCTTAAGGGTCAGAATATTTGCCTCTCCTGAAAGTATCTCCCTCAGATCTTAATCTGCAGGGGACATAGTGACTTTAGGGGACAAACCTGGCAGCCACCCCCTGCTTCAGGTGGTGAAAGTGAACCTTAGCGGTAGTGACACTTCAATGTCACATACCTCTGGCAGGGTGGCCTGAGGATGAGTCATTCTGGTAACCTTTCACTCATTGTGAAAAGATGATAGTCAAACCCAAACTTAAGAAATCCAAAGAAAACCTATAATTGATATTATACTGGTATTAATTTCTGTTTTAATCATTGTACTATGTTTAGGTAAGATCTTAGCTGAGTGCTGTGTATGTAGATACTTGACTAATTTTCAACTTATCTTGAAGTCTAATATCTATTAAAAGACTTTAGAGAAGGAAGCAGGTCACTGGCTTCAGACACAGCTGGACCAGCACTTGGTGTTTTCATTGCTGGGACTCCACCTCTGCACTCCTCCGTCACTGCTGTGAGAAGTGCATTCTCTAATCCTGGAAAAAGAGCTACAGGGTTGACCCAGAATGGGCCCATGATGGTCATGAGCCCATGGCAAGCAGTTCTTCCAACAGCATGTAGCACCCTGCGCAGCTCCCTAGATCCACTAGACACAGAGTGGTCTCATCCAAAGCCCTAGAGATTAAAAATGGGATTTATAGCCATATGTATAGAATTATAGCCATATGCATATGGAACCCAACAGCTGGAAGGGTAGATGTAGGAAGCAACCACCACTTTGAGATTGCACAGCCCGGGACGAGCCTGTCCCCCAGGACCAAGGACCAGACCTTGCTGGCAAGTGTGTGGCCATGGTCCAGCATCCGCTGGGGAAGCCACAGTGGTGAGCACTGACAGAACTTGCTGGAAATTGGCCCCTGGAAAGCCAGAGGAAGCCACGCACAGGGATGCATCTAGCCGAAGGCATTCCACTTGAAACTCCCCAAGAACAGTGTCAGAGGAAGCTGGTGGCCTCTAGTGCGCCAGGGGCTGGACGGCTGGGAACACAGGCACACTGCAAGAGGGGCTGGACGGCTGGGAACACAGGCACACTGCAAGAGGGGCTGGACGGCTGGGAACACAGGCACACTGCAAGAGGGGCTGGACGGCTGGGAACACAGGCACACTGCAAGAGGGGCTGGACGGCTGGGAACACAGGCACACTGCAAGAGCTAAGAGTTTGTTCTTCCTAGTTCCTCTGTGGTTACCTAATTCCAGAACTCAGTATAGAAAGTGTTCTAACACATATATACAGTTTGCATTTTAAAATATCAGTCGTAGTCACTAAAAAGTTGATATTTTGTCCACCTTGCTGACTTTTTTGACTTAAGTTGGAACTTGGAAGGAGCCTCTCATACCCAGCACTTACTAGAATGCAATGATGAAATTGGAAGTCCTCCAGCTCTCATGGCCTCTTGTTAGTAGCTGGGTTCCCCAGATCCCCCTCTGCCCTGGGACACCTCTATCATATCCTACCGTATCTTCAGAAGCCAGGCTTGTCTCTTCTTCCTTATCTAACCCTGTCTTCTCCCTCCCCCTTGAGTGACTCAAGCATGTAAAATGTTATTCAATTGTCTCTCTCTCTCTCTCTCTGTGTCTCGGGGTCTTTGCACTTTCATGTGTCTAGTTAGGAGATAAAAGCTTTATTTGATGGTAATGATGTGGCCATGGTTCAGCAACAAATTGTTCCAGGAGAAGTTGGGTGCAGAGCTTGCCTTGGGGAAGTCAAAACCTTGCCCTGCACTGTGCTCCCAGGAGGAAGCTGGCCACTAAGGAAAACAACCGCCTTATCTGACTTGGAAGTTGCTGTGCCACATTCTTCACCTAGGAGAGAGAGCAGGGTGAAGCACCTCTGAATTGAAGAACACTGAATTGACGTAGGCAAAGTCAAGTTCATTCTGTACTTGTTATTTTGGAATCTGGGTCAGAAAATGTTATGCTAGGAATGTCCAGGTCCTTTAACAATGGTGTATTATTGAGAATATAGTCTGGTCTATTGTCAAAATAACAAAGACTTGCACACAGTGAAGGTTTATGCTTTTATCCATCATGTAAAAGTCTGTGCAAGAAATCCCTGGCTGGTGTGGGGGCCACCCTGCCATTTGGGGCCCAGATCCTTCTGTTACGCAGCAGTTCTCTTCCACCCTCAGTTTCATCTCAAGGACCGTGGTCTGTCCACCAGCTCCTGCTGGAGCAGCACTTGGGAAGGAGAGAGAGGGCGTCAATGCACTTCTTCCCTTAAAAATCATAAGCCAGAGTTAGCAGGTGTTTCTTCTGTTTGCATCTTACTGTCCAGAAAGTAGTCACATGGCTATCCCCACCTGCGTGAGAGGTGTGGGAAATGCCTGTCTAAAATCCTGTGAGTGTAAGGAGAGAGAGCAGATATCGGGAGGCAACTTTGAAGTTCCTCTCTTGTACTTTGATTATATTATGACACCTATCCCAAGGAAAACAGACCAGAAGAATTTTTTTTAAAGAAATGAAAACCACCTAAATTGGAAAGGAAGGGATTAAATTGTCTCTGCAGATGGGATTTCTATATATAGAAAACCCTAAAGATGCCACCAAAAACCTCCTTGTACTAACAAACAAATTTAGTAAAGTTGGAGAATACAAAAGCAACACACAGTTACATATCTAAACACTGAAAATAAGCTATTCAAAAAAATTGAGAAAGCGATTCCATTTATAATGTCGAAAAGAATAAAATGCCTATGTGTAAATTAAACCAAGGAAGTGAAAAATCTGTATAATAAAAACTAAAAGAAATCAATGGAAGAAGTTTAAAAAAAAAAAACAAAATAAATGGAAAGATATCCCATGGTCATGGACTGGAAGAATTTATATTGTTTCTGTGTTCATTATACTCCATACAATCTATAAATCCAGTGCATTCCTATCAAAATTCTAATGACATTTTTCACAAAGATAGAAAAAACTCTTAAAATCCATTAGTTAGCTAAGATAGGAGTAGGTCGCTGGTAGAAAGAAGAGCTCATCCTCTCCTCCCCCTCTCATGCCCTCTCTCTCCTCCGTGTGCACACACACTCTAGCCTTCTACCATGGGATAATGAAATAAAAGGGCCCTTGCCAGACAGTGGCCCCAAATGGTGGATCTTGTATTTCCCAGACTCTAGAACTGTGAGGAATAAAACTCTGTTATTCGTAAGTTAGCCAGTCTCTGCCCTGGTATTCTGTTACAGCATCCCAACATGGACTACAATAATTAATTTGATTGTGATTATCCTCATAGTGTGTGTGTGCGCGCATTGTATTGATCATGTTATTCAGTTGAATGTGTATAATCTTTGTCAAACACGTATTTTTTAAAAGAATATATTTATCAGAGGAAATACTCATGGAACACACTTTGTCATCCATGTCTCAGGGAAACAACTTAAACATCCATGTCAGTCCGGCCTGCTGGCCTTGAATGGGTACACTGCTCTCTCTCCAAGGTGACACTCCTCACACCCCATGGAAACACCCAAGGAGCAGCAGCTGGAAGTGACCACTGGACTCCAGCAGCATCAGATGACTTCCGGGCACTGTCTCATCCCAAATCTGTGCACATGAGACACATTGTTTCTTCTTTCTCTGGTCAGATTGAAAGAAGCATCTTTGTTTCCAGATGTGAATGAAACCACTGTGTCCTCTTTATCGTTTCCTGGGGGGTGCGGTGGCTCAGAGAGATATTAAATGGGAGCATCTCTAGGCCCTGACAGGACTTCTTCCACATTCCTTGGAGGTGGAGGGACTGCTCCAGGCTTCAGAACTCCAGCCCGATGGATCCCAAACTCAGGAGAATGGTGAGTAGGACCTGCAAGGCCCAGAGCCTGCCTCATCAGGGTGTGGCTGGTCCCTGGCCTAGGGGGTGCACACACAAAACCAGCCAGCCAGGTGGGCGGAGAGATGCCCAACCTGCCCTGGGGCCTCTGCTGACAGATGTCCTCAGGCACTCGCTGCCCCTGCCCCAGGGATGAGGGATTTGGAATTACTTCATCAGCAATACTTCTAGGTGGTTGTATGTTCTTCATAATAATGAAACGGCATCATTGCCAAGCAGTGTATATTCAAGTGCTTCGTGAGCTCCGCCCTCAGGCTGCTTGCCCTCAGCCTCGGGTCTCAAGCTTCGCCACATTGCACATGCAACAGTCCTTCATTCCTTTCATGGCCAGGTCATACCCCGTGGCATGAACAGGCCACATTCTGTCTATTTGTCCACTAGTGGACTGACACGTGGGCTGTCTCCCGCAGTGTGGACAGTGCTGCTGGGAACGCTGGCTTGCCAGCTCTCGTGTGGACATGAGTTTCCATTTCTCTTGAGCATGGCCGGAAGTAAAATTCCAGGTCACCTGGTCTGTCATTCCAGAAACTGCAGGGCTCTTCCACAGTGGCTGCACTGTCCCCTCCCCGCCCACGGTGTACGAGGGTGCCAAGTTCTTCGTTTCCTCACAGCACCTGTCACTAGGCATCTGTTTGGTGGTCCTCCCGGTAGGTACGCAATGTGTCTCACGTGCTTGGTCGGCATTTCCCATGATGTTGAGCATCTTTTCATGAACTTCAGACCGAGGGATCTGCACTTTAGCAGGAATCCTCTCCCTCACTTCCCACTCAAAGGATTCTGGCGTGACTCTGAGAACGTTTTTAAGTTCCAGTAGAAAAGTCCCCCTGGGCTTTTGTCAGCTTCTTGGGGTGTGTTTCCTGCTCCAGGATTCTGAATCTGAGCACAATTCTTATTTTGTTAGTTTTGTTATCTAGGGCTCAGCTTGTTTCTGACTAAAAATTCTACTGTTGATTTGCACAAGATAGGATCTGGCTTTCTCTTCCAAGAAGCCTGTTAAAAGCTAGAAGAGGGAGAGACAATGGCCAGAAAATGCGTGGACACTAGTGGCCAACACTTTTCCAATGAAAAGGTAGAATGTTTCCCTCTCGGAGAAGCCTTCCCCACCCAGCAGGATGTTGGACCAGGGAGGTCCATGACTATTTCCACTCATGTTTAGTTCTTTTAATCATAGACGAAGCCTACCACAGAGGGTCACAGGCTTCTCCCAGGGCCTGTGTCTCTCCCTGGCAGGTGCCGACTTCCTGACCTCCTCCCAGCCTTCTGCCTGCACACCAGCTCGCAGTGGGTAGGGAGGCAGGATTGCCCAGTTGGCTCTTGTACAGCTCAAGAGGGCCTTCCCGTCTCCAGCCCCAGCACAGGCTGGAGAGGATGACCTACGGACAGGTCTCCGTCACTTCCTTCAGCAGCCCTGCGCACCCACAGCCAGGAAGCTTCACTGAAGCAAGTGGCCCCAGGATTGCCACTGGGGTCACAGTGTGGTGACCACAGGATCAGGCCAGCCGTGGCATTTCCTGTTTGCCAAGGCTCAGTCTGCTCCTCACCCTGATCTCTTGTTTTAATGGAAAGTTTTAAACAATCTTAAAAGTGGACAGATGAGTGCAGTATGCCCCACATGCCCGTTAGCCATCCCAGCAAGTAGCAGCTCACGACCTGCCTCGTGTCAGCGAAAGCACCTCCCATTGCCTTCTCCTGCTTCCCAGATCATTCTAAAGCCAGTCCTAGACGCTGCGCCATTCCGTCTGCCGTGGTGCCCGTCAGCAAGTCCATTAACACATCATGAAACTGCAGTAGTTTCTTCATATCAGCAGACATGCACAGATCCAATTTCTTACTGTCCCATGAAAAATGTCTTTTTATAGTTGTCTTTTTAGAACCAAAATCCAAATAAGGTCAATGCTTCACTTTTGTTTGGTGAACCTCTCAAATCTTTGCTGTTCTGGAATGTTAGCCTCTCATTAGGAGGTCATTTATTTATTCAGGAAACCAGATCATTTTCCTACAGAAAAATCCACAAGTATTTAATAGTGACTCAATTTTTAAAAGTTCTGCTTTATTTGATAGTATCTAGCCTCTGATTTAAATTGTTCTCTCACCCCAGATAAGCAAATAATGTAATTATGAAAGATTTTTCTTATCTTCCACTATTCATATTATCATCTACATTTTTTAAAAAATATTTTTTAGTTGTCAATGGATCTTTATTTTATTTACTTATATGTGGTGCTGAGAATCGAACCCAGTGCCTCACACATGCGAGGCAAGTGCTCTACCACTGAGCCACAACCCCAGCCCCCATCTACATTTTTATCACTTAGAAATTTACTTTTCTTTTTTTTGGTACTGGGGATTGAATTCAGGGGTACTTAACCACTGAGCCACATCCCCAGCCCTATTTTGTGTTTTATGTAGAGACAGGGTCTCACTGAGTTGCTTAGCGCCTGGCCCTTGCTGAGGCTGGCTTTGAACTCGTGATTCTCCTGTCTCAGCCTCCCTAATTGCTGGAATTACAGGCGTGCGCCACAGCGCCCAGCTAGAAATGTAATTTTATCATCATAGAAACATTCATTTTTTGGAGCAATACATCATGTGTTAGCGAAAAATAAAAGTGGCTCATGGTATTGTTTTTTAATCTTATAGCCCTGTTTTTTGGCCCTGTAAAAATGCCTGAGCTCTGCTCTGATTTTTTGACCTGGCTCCTGGCACCTGGAATGGGCATCCTAGCTCAGCATGCCCCTCACCAACAAATGACATCACAAGAGAAAATGAAGGGGATTTTAGTGAGGATTGGAGAGCAAGTTGGGCAGTAGACCCTGAGCAGTTTCTTAACCCTCAGATGCCTCAGTTTTCCCAGCTGTGAATGGGCCAGCAGTAGTATCTGCCTCTCAGGATTATCAACTCACTGCTGTTAAGTGCTCAGCACAGTGCCTGACCTTCACATATATTGCTACTGCTAATAAAAATGCATTGGGCCTTATTCTGTTCATGAATAAACCATACGATGTCTGCTGTCTGCACTCACTAACTCCCTTCACTGCTCTGTGTGATCTGACGGATGCTCAAATCCTCAGATTCTGAGCTTGGCTTCACCTCGTAAAGGGATGCCAACTTCCCTTCATCACGGCATTCTAGCACGGCCCGTGGTAGATAGTTTAGCAATTCTATTGATGAACAAGCCGCCTGATGTGTGAAGTCGCTGATGAGGAAGCCCACCGTGGGAGTTGGGAGAGCCATTTGTCCTTGGTTGCAGGGGGCACCCTCCATTGCTCACAACAGAAACTTGCTGGTTCCAAGAGAAGCAGGGCAGGGTCCTCTCTCTTCCTGTGGGCTCCCTGTGAGGGCAGCCTCTGCCAGATTCCTGAGCAAGGAGGAGGATGTGCGCAGTTCAGTGATGATGTGTATCCGGGCCATGGCTGGAAAAGACATGGCTGCCAGCTGCCCTCAGGCATCTTGTGCCTTCAGGCTGGAGTAGCCACCTGTCAGGGCACAAGTGGAGAGTGCTCCACACCCTAGCCCATTCCAGAGGTACTCCACGGCTCCTCGGCCCACACCCAGTTCTCGTAGAGGATACACCTCTATCCCAAGGAACAAGGGTGCCACCAGGAGCTGAGGGTAACCTGGGGCTGGGACCTGGGCTCCTGGAGAGGTGGTAGAAGGAGAGGAGGGTTCCTGATAACTCCAGCCTCCATCCTCCAGAGACTGCCTCCATCTGTGTGAGCCCTGAGGCAGAAATGAGGGCATGTTGTTTATGTGCTGGAATCTGGACAAGCTGTTGTATTTTAGTCTCAGTGTTTCAGGGAAAACTGGAGAAGTGCTGCATTGGGGGCTTAAACCCAGGACCTTCCTGCCCCATCTCAGTCCTGCACAAACTAAGGCAAGTAACCTCTATGCACAAGGAGAGGGACTTCTGTCCCCAAGGCACAATGCCCCAATGTCCAGCTTCTCAATCACTCTTTCAAAAGGTTACCATCCTCCTCCTTCAGGAGGGCATTGGTTGAAAGAGGCAACTTTCAGGGTACATGCATGGTCCAGAAAAGGACACATACTGAGATTCTGGCACCATCAGCACTTCCAGCTGGTGATGCTGTCCCCTGCTGAACCACTAAGGAACGGGATCCAGAATGCCTCCAGGGCATGGGTGCAAGGAGAGGAGAGAGATAGTGTGAAGAAGTCCACATGATGAAACTCCCCAGAGAGCACAGGAGAGTGGGAGACCCCAGCACCACACAGGAGTGACCCCTGTGCCCTGGGCATCCCAGGTCCAGAGTCCATGGTGTTTGCCAACTTCAGCTTCATAATGTGCCTTGGGCACTCGTTGCCCAACCTGCGCCTTGTGCCGTAGGCCACAAGTCCACACAGGAGTGCTGACATGGGCAATCACCTTGCCCTGACCCTGGTCCTGCTCAGGGTTCAGAATTTGGATCTTGTACTCCTACTATCAGGACCACTGATATGGATATGAATAATTTAATAATAAGTTATGAATAATTCCGATCCTGGCCCTGGAAGCTAAGGATCTCCAAGGTGCGGACATTTGTGCCTTGCATGGTTAGTGACTGGAGCATGCAACCTTTTCTATGAGACCGTCTGGTCTTCAGCTTATCCCTGCTCTCTTCCTACTGGGAAAGTCCGCACTGGGTAATAGGCAGCACTTCATTGTGGAGTCTGCAGGTTGAGCACAGGCCACAGGGTCAGGCATGGGTCTTGCACACGTCTCACAAGGGCCAGAGAAAGGGTTCCCCTCCAGAGGGATGGGCTGGCTGAGAAATAAAAGCTAAGAAAATGGTACTATGAAATAACCACAGGACACAGAGACAGAGTTCCAGAGCAGGGGCAGTGACGGACCAAGCTGACCAGAGGGAGGCAGCTTCTAACAAAGATGGACCCCACACTTGCTTTATTTTTTTTTTTAAATGTTTACTTTTTAGTTGTAGGTGACAGAATATCTTTATTTTATTTTATTTTTTATGTGGTGCTGAGGATGGAACCCAGTGCCCCATGCGTGCTAGGCGAGCACGCTACCACTGCGCCATAATCCCAGCCCCACACTTGCTTTATTTATTGCAACACAGATCAAAGGAGATTAGTAGATGTAAGACTTCAGTGTGGGAGGAGTCCTGTCCAGGTGCTAGCTTTTTCATGATGAACAGGATATAGGTGGGGGTAGGCGGGCTGTTTGGCTCCTAATGGGTCACGCCCATCTTCCCTGTTGTGTGGGATCTTTTGGCAGAGCTGGGTAGGAGTTCACACTGTATTGGGCCCTCTCACCAGCAGAAGTGCTGCTGTGAGTTCCCAGATACCACATCTTCCCAATCAAAGGCTTCAATGCCAATCCGGTGCAGGCACAATTCATGGGTGGCTTCCCACACATGGGGACATGGTCTTCCAGGAAGCCAAATCCTTGTAGGCCAGTTCTGATCAAGATACTATACAAGTTCACTCTTAAAACTGCAAACAAAGCAACTGCATGCACCTTAAAATTTAAATCAAAAAGGCATAGACTCAAAAGAATACAAATGTCACTACTAAGAGATAAAAGACAAAGCATCCAGTGATGACCTGGGGCTGAAGGTGCAGCTTTGCTGGGCCACAGCATGAAGGTGTGAGAGCCCCACCAGAAGCAGGCACCAAAACACCCCAGATACCGAAAGCAGGCAGAGCCAGCCCTGGTGCATGCAACTCAGGGGCAGACTGCAGCCCTCCAGCTAGCACTGCTTGGGAACTCTGAGTCACCAGCCTTGGACCTGGACCTGAAATGAGCTCCTCCAAGCACCAAGTGGAGGCAATCACAGCATATCTAGGCAGCAGTCACTGCAGAGAGGAGAACAATGCACCTGCCTGCAAGTCAAGCCTGTGTATATCCTAAGTGTACAACGGAGGGGCAGGAGAAGGGATGCTCCCTTTTTTGCCCATTATAAATGGTCGTGACCGACACTCCTGTGAAAAAAGGCAGTTTAACAAGAGAAGAGCACAACAGATTTACTAAGGAGTGCATGTTCACAGGGCCACACCAGATGTGAAACCCAAGGAGAGGCAGATGGCTGAGGTTCAACACCCTCTTCATAGGGAGAGGGTGTGGGGGATCCCTGCAATTCTACAGGGGAGTAGGTGGACTTGGGAAGAGATAAATGAGCCCAAGATCATCCAGTGGCTTGAGACAAAGTTCCTCTGGGCTCTGATTTTTAGTCTCTTCATCCATGATAAAGGTTTAATCTTCCTTTGTTAGTAAAATTTCAGTAAAAGGATTTTAGGGCAATTGGTTCCTCTTTGGTAGATCTGAAAATTCAGGGAAAGCCCCTTCCTAGGCTTCAGAAGAGAATGAGGATCAAAGAGGATCAAGAGCTGGGTGTGGAGCCAGGCGCGGTGGCACAAGCCTGTAATCCCAGCACTTAGGGAGGCTGAGACAGGAGAATCATGAGTTCAAAGCCAGCCTCAGCAACAGCGAGGCGCTAAGCAACTCAGTGAGACCCTGTCTCTACATAAAACACAAAATAGGGCTGGGGATGTAGTCAAGTACCCCTAAGTTCAATCTCCAGTACCCCCCCCCCCAAAAAAAGAGTTGGGTGTGGGGTTTTAAACCTGATTCTGAGACTCTGCAGCTCAGCATGTCAAAAGATTGTCCTTTGGGGTACATTTTCTGAGCGCTCAAAACACAAAAGTCAAGCAAAAAGAAAAATAGCCTATAAAATTAATTGGGAAGTAGATTACTGTCACTGAAATATGAACTGTAGAACACACTTAAAACAGATACCACTAAAATATGTTTAAAATTGTCAAGAGAAAAATGCAAGCCTAACACTCATGTAAAAGAATAAGAAATCACAAAACTTGAACAGGTGCATATGAAGCAAGAGCAGATGGATATGAAACAACCAGTGAGAAGCCCCAAGCACGAAAAATTGTCGTTGAAATAGCTCAATAGGTGGTGTCGGTCATAGAAGAGGCACAACCAAAGAGAGAACTAAGGAACTAAAATGCATTTGCCTGGGAGAATTTGCTCAGGAAACAGAGCAGAGGGGTGGGGGGCAGACCAGCTAAGATCTCTGGAGAAAATGAGGCAGATGAAAGACTCCCACCACCGGAGTTGCTGAAGAAGAAAGCAGGGCTTAATGCAGTTGTCCCAAGAGAGAGTGACCATTTTACAGAATTAAAACAAGTGTTCAGTTTGAGCACAAGCGCTGAGGACTGAGCAGGATGGACGATTACACTCGCAGTGAAAGTGAGCCAGGAGTGAGGAGACCTGACTTTACTGCGGGGGGAGCAGGCATCCCGCAGTGCTCCAGCTGTGAAGCGCCAGCTGTACCTGCTGTGCGGATACGGAAGGGTCTCGTTTTGGCTTCGAAGTCCAGAAGAACTTGAAAGTGGAAAGCTTTGGTGGCTGAAGAGAAGCCATAGGACTCTAGGCAGCTGGAGAGCTGTGAACAAAGGCCCCTTACAGCTTTCCAGGAAACTGTGCAGACTCTTGAGACTGAAGGAACATAAATCCTCTGCCCAGATTTAAATTTTGCTTTGCCCTTATTCATGCAGGAGCTGTATCTCCTACACAATGCTGAAAGAGAACTTCTTACATTAATGAAAGTCAGCTACTCTGTGTCCTTCAAGACTATGCATTTAGCTATTCAATAAATATTGGGTAGGCCTGACTGCCAGGCACTGCATGGGTACTTACAGATGTGGGAATAGGAGAGACAGGGTAATGGCCTCATGGAGCTCGTGTTCACGAGTCAGGCAGTTAATTTAGTAAATAAACGAGAAAGTGCTAAGTGGTGATAAGAGAATGAAAAGCAAGCAGATTGGTGTTAGGTCTGGTCAGGGTCCAAGATGTTCAATTAGGGGGACCGGTCAGCAGCTGTGGAGCAGCAGCAAGCCAGACGCTGACGCCACCAGTAGACATGCCTCCTGTCAATCAATGGGTTTTCCTGACCTATCCAGGAAGAACTCTGGCCTTCTCTTCGTGCCCTCAAGCCTTCCCCTTCCTGACCGAGCTTTCTTGAAATTCTCTGTGCACGGAAGCTCCAGCGCCATTTCTCCAGGACACACTCTGATGGACGGGAGGATTCGGCCCGAGAGCGTGTATTCCAATAAAGCCTTGCCGAGTGGCTTTAATTCATCTCCTCCTGGTCGTCTAGTCTTTACAGCTGGGTTGAATGATGTCCCTCCAAAAATTTGCATCCATCTGGAACTTCGGAATGCACTTTATTTGGAAATAGAGTCTTTACAGATGTGATAAGTTAAAATGAAGTCATGCTTGTTTTGAGTGGGCCCTAAATGCAATGACCAGTGTCCTTCTAGGAAGAGGAGACAGAAGCCAGCCATGAGATGGTGTGTGCAGTGACTGGGCAGTGCAGCCACAGGCCAAGGAATGCCGAGGGTCTCAGGAGCTGGAGAGGCAGGGAGGACCCCACCACAGCTTTCAGAGGGAGCACAGTCCTTGCCACACCTTTATTTGAGACTTGTGGCTTCCAGGCTGTGAGAGGATAAACTTCTGTTATTTCAGCTGCACGGTTTGTGGGGCTGTTACAGTGGCCCCAGGACTCTGATAAAAAGAGGTAGAACAGTCCCTGCCCTTCTGTGAATCTGCCCTTACTCTTCCATATGCTGAACTTCTGATCACAACCAATAGTAGTAGCCTGTGACCGAAGTCTGGGATGGCCTGGATTCTGCTTCCCTTATCCCCTGGGCCTCGCTTCCCAGCCATCAAGGACAGTTAAATTCCTGGGCTTTGAAGTCAGAACCATTTTACTCTGCACTTAGGGGCTTAGAAGATACATTTTTAAAGCAAGTCAAGGTAATTGTGGTTTCTAGGAACAGAAAGATGTTCTTCAGTGACCTCTGCATTTTGGTGCCTCCACCCTTCCTCAGGGTCCCTCCCCTCCTGACTCCTGGAAACATCTCCATCCCCTCTACCTCCCCTGAGTCTGGGCCTCTGCTGGTTCCGGCTCCCATGGCATTTGTCCTCCGTCCTGCATCTCTGTTCTGCCTGGGCCTCCTCTGCTGCCCGCTGAGGTCACTTGGTCTCCCCTTTGGGTATTTGACAGGCATATTAACATAAAAGTCACTACAGAGACAGTAGGGACAGGAAGCGGGCGGGGACTCTGGGAGTTCTATGGGGCAACTCCCCTGGCTGGAGCTGGCCGTGGCACCCCTCTCTCAATCACTTGGAATTTCCACGTGTCACTTCTCAAAATCATAGTCCATGCCCTGTTCTAGGCATAGAATCAGAAGCTTTCCTGCCATTGAAGAGCTCACAATCCGTTTTTGTTTGATTGTTTGTTTCAGCACTGGGGATGGAACCAGAGCTGCTTTACTACTCAGCCACATTCCCAACCCTTTTCATTTTTCATTTTGAAACAGGGTTTCACTAAGTTACTGAGACTGACCTTGAACTTGTGGTCCTCCTGCCTCAGCCTCCTGAGCAGCTGGGATTGTAAACATGTGCCACCACACTTAGCTATACAACCCAGCTTTATCTGGTGACAGTACTGTCACCCACGTAGTATATTTCAGTGTATCAATTAATTGATTGATTAATTAATTATGGATGATAGATTCCTTCCTATGGGAGAGGAGGATAAAGAGAATAGGCATCTCCGGTTATTTCACTCACATCTTTTTTTCTAGCTATATTTGTCATTGTGCTCCAAGCTACGTCCTGTTTGCAGATGCTGGAAGGCTCTGGAAGTGGTACAAAGCTGGGCTGTCTCTCTGGCTGATCTACGGAGACCCCAATCCCTGGCCAGACTGAAGGGGACAAAAAGGGCTGGAGGTGACACAGCTGCAGCTAGCACTGCCAGCATCGCACACTGTCAATGTGACTTTCCCCTTCCCCATGGCCTGCCCAGTAGGGCCCCTCACACATCCAGGAGCCCATGGGGCTGCCTGAGCCTACCTGGGCCTTGGGGCAACTGGACTAGCTGTCTTCTGCCCAGGATGGAATGCTCCAGACAGGGCCTCAGCCTAGAATTGCCAGATGATGTGCACGCACCCTCTCCTGCCAATCCCCACAGTGGTGGCAAGTACTTCCGTCTGATTTGGAGCCTGTTGCCAGTCTGGGCCAGTCAGTAAGTGCTAGAGCTAAGGTCTCTACCAGCTGACCGGAACCTGGAGAGCACCCATGCCTGGAGCTCAGGTCCCCTCCATGCCTGGCTTCTGGAGAACAGGTTCCTGTGCTCCTAGTGACCTGCTGAGGGTCCTAGCCAAGAGGTGTCCTTTGGTGGCACACCAGACATCTGCACACAGCGAGGTGTGTGGGACTCGCCTTCAGTTCAGAAACGAGTTTAAGCCAGACCTGGCCTCAGCCAAAGGCACTCTGGCCTCACATGCGCTGGCCAGATGCTCTCCCAGGCGGGTGTAGAAACCCACAGTTCTTGGAACTTTCTGGGGAACTTTGCTCTTAGGAGCTGCTCTCTTTGCTCTGGCATTAGTCTCAGCTGCTCTTTGAAGGGGCCTGAACTGCCTCCTTCTGGACTTGCTGACGTTGCTATCAGCCAGAATCCCAGGCTCTGCTCCACTTGCAGGGGATGAAGAGAATTCAGAAAAGCCTGTTTTCCATCATTGTTATAAACCCTTTGCTGGGAGATAGGCTAAACACCACATTTTTTCCTGTTATACCAAATTCATTGAGGCAGAAACAGGACAGAGCACTCTGTCAAACAAGAACATGAGGGCTTGGTAAGTAGAAGTTTTGGTGTTCATGTTGCCCCTGGCACTGAAGTGTGCTCCCGTGCTCGACAGCCTGTCCTTGCTGGAGACTGTGGGGCTGGGGACAGGAGAGCTTTCCTTTTCCACTCTTGAACGTCAGTGCAGCTGTGGGTTTTGTCCCAGTGCTTCTGCTCCCGGCTTGCTTTTGGCTGCTGTTTTGTGGCAGGAGACAGAAGTGTCCTTGTGGAGGGACCCACATGGAGGGCCCCCCACAACAGAGGGATGTGGCATCAGGTGGGCGAGAAGCCTGGCAAGTGGGGAGAGAGGAGGAGGAGATGTCGAAAGCCAAGAAGACCGAGGGTACCCTGCTCACTTCCTCACTCTGGGAAGGGAAAGGGGGTGACAGACACGGCCAGGATGGGGCCCTCCTCTGTAAAGTTAAAAAAGTCTTCAGCACAGGGGCACTTGGAACTGTTGTTACAAACCTAAGCAACCAGCAGGAATAAAGAGGAGCCTGTGGGATCATTTAGCTGAGGAAACACTAAAAGGAAACTCTTTGCTGGGTCCCCAATTTCAGAGCCCCGTGTCACCTTCCTATCCCCAGCTCCTTTTCTTCTTCTTGCAAAGGCAACAGCCAGAATGACCTTTCTAAATCTCCAGATTTTCAGTGGGTGGCTGACTAGTTCAAGATCAAGACTATCACACAGAAAACAAACAAAAATAAAGAACTAGAGAGGAGAGCAAATGGGCAGAGCT
Source organism: Geosciurus inauris (assembly GCA_004024805.1). Classification (NCBI taxonomy): domain Eukaryota; kingdom Metazoa; phylum Chordata; class Mammalia; order Rodentia; family Sciuridae; genus Geosciurus; species Geosciurus inauris. Next base: position 35,068 of record PVHX01016703.1, read on the forward strand.
GGGAATCCCGCCCCAAGATGATGAAGGCCATATTCATGGCCAGCACTGACCTCTGAGGCCTGGATGACCAATGCACAGACCGCTCTGTGCACAGTGGGCTTTGTGCTCGTGGAGAAAGGGAGAGAGATCGTGAAGGATGTGGGAGTGTCGGGCGCCAGCTCCATGTCAGGACCACGCCTCCTCCCCCGCCCCGGGAGGCAGCGCCCACCCAAGTCTGAAACATTCTCAGTCTTCATGCCAACGCTGTTTTCCTTCTTTTCTGGTGGCTTCTTTTCCTTCTTTGCATTTCTCTTTCCATCTCTCACTGGAGAGAAGCACCAAGTGAAATTTTTGATGGCAATTGAATGAAAAAATAAAAGTTCAGATAGCCGACGCCATCTCAGAATCTGCTTGGAAGTTTTCCTCAGTGCCCTGAGCTCCATTTCCTGCCACTAATGTCTATAGATGTCCTTCCCACCTGATTTGTTTGCCACCTGGCTCTTGGCTGGGTCCCAGAAGCTGAGAGGCCGGCGGGGAATGGCTCATCAGCACCACCTCCTGGCCTGTGTCTTTCATCCGCTCAGGAACAGCCCAGCCTCACTCTGACCTTATTTTTAACAAACACCACTACTCAACGTCCTTATATGCATTCCTCATAACAATATATTTATATTGTCAAATGAGTGGTTATACTTGTGATTGTGAACTTTTGGCCTATATTGTGATGGAATTCACATACTTTACACTTCACTCATATAAAGTAAGCAGTTTAATGGGTTTTAGTGTATTCAGAGCTGTACAAACATTGCCACAGTTTGGAAATATTCCTTTTTTGGTACCAGGGATGGAACTCAGGGGCACTCGGCCACTGAGCCACATCCCCAGCCCTATTTTGTGTTTTATGTAGAGACAGGGTCTCACTGAGTTGCTTAGCACCTCGCCATTGCTGAGGCTGGCTTTGAACTCGCGATCCTCCTGTCTCAGCCTCCCATAGTGCTGGGATTACAGGTGTGCGCCACTGCGCCCAGCTTGGAAATATTCTTATCACCCCAAAAGAAACTCCTTACTAATTATCAGTCACTCCTCATGCCCCCCTCCCCCAGGTAACCAATGATCTACTTTCTGTCTACGGATTTACCCTTCTGGACTCTCACATAAGTGGAATTACACAATAGGTAGGTAGCCCTTTCCACCTGGCTTACTTCACTTGGCACATTGTAGCAAGTGTCAGAACTTTATTCCTTTGCATGCCAAGCACTTCATGCCATTGGATGCCCAAATGGACATTACATGGACATTCCACATTTGGCTCATTCATCTGTTGAGGGACATTTGGGTTGTCCCAGTACCATCCTTCTTTCTCCATTGGCTTATCTTGGCACCCTTGTTGAAAGTCAATTGATCATAAATATGAAACTTTATTTCCAGATTTTCAATTCTCTTTGATTCATTGCTTTTTATCTACGTCCCCTTACTCAAAGTTGCTGTCTCTCATCCTGCTTGTTCTGTGAACACGGGGTTCTCTGTGGTCTCTCAGACTTCATGCAAGTGGAATCCTAGCCAGAGAGTTTCTGAAGCTGAACACCCGCTGCCATTGCCGTGTCCACCGGGTAGGAGGCATGGAGACAGCACACAGACGGAGGCTGCCGGAGTGGGTGGGGCAGGGCCCACAGGACCCACCCCAGAGCACAAAAGCTGTGTGCAGGGAGGGCTCTGCCAGGTACTGATAGGCAAGCGAGCATCACTGTGCTTGTGTCCAAACCTGCAGAATGCAGAGTACCCAGAGAGAACCCAAATGTCACCTGTGGATGCTGGGCTGCAATGATATGTCCATGTGGCACATTGATAATGGGGGAGGCTGTGTGTTGGGGCCAGTGAAAGTGGGACATCTCTGGGCTTTTTACTCAATTTTATGGGAATCTTAAACTTTAAAAATAAGATCTATTAAAAACTACATAAAAACCCAGAAGAGAGACCTGGTCTGGGAAAAGACACTTATTTTTCTCTGAACTGGAGACTTCCCATCCTGGGCCAGTGTTTTCTGTTCTAGTCGGCTCTGAACATTGGTCTCTGGTGACGGCTAACAGAACAGAGGCATCCTGTGTGCGTCTTGGCACCTTGCCAGGGCCATGCCTCTGCGTTCAGAGACCTCACCCCTGAATGGGCTCTTTCCAACCAGGTGATGAGTTCAAGAAACGCCTCCAGGTAGTCATCATTTTTAGAATAGGAAGGACATGTTGTGAGTCATCATTTTTAGAATAGGAAGGTCATGTTGTGAGTTTGGTAATCACCTGGTCCACCAGGTGAACCAGCTGGGCTCTGATTTAGGAGCCAGACTCACTTTTTCTGTTGCAGGAAAAAAAAAAGGACAGATTAACACAAGGTCTTTCTTGTTATTTTAGACCCTGAAACTCCATCTTTTATAATTTTTAAATGAGCTATTGTATATTATAAAATTATGATGTTTTTAATGTATGATTTTTTAAGGCATCTACCTTCCTGTGGGTGGAGGTGAGTGGAAAAGAGAGTGAGGAAGGGCTGAGGCAGGGGAGTCCTGCAAACCACCCTGGAGACCTTCCTCAGGTGACTACAGCTCCCCCGAGGGGAGAAGTTGCCAGCATCCCCCCTCCAGGTGCGCACTGGGCTCCGGGCACTTCTGCTGGCAGCTCCGTGGGCTGTGCAGGGGTCTGGGGGTCCCACTGCCTGGGGCGCTCTCTGCTCACTTTGCCAGGGAACATGTGGGGGCAGGGAGAACTGCTTCCCCTGAGTACTGCATGTGCAGGTGGAGTCATCCCACAGGTGCAGCCAGGGAAGGCGCCGCGCCACCTGGAGCCTGCCTTGGGAGAAGGGGTGGTGGAAGAGGGAGACCAGGTTCATGGCAGGTCCCTCATTTGGAGGCAATGGAGAGAAGGGAGCCAAGTGGGGGCAGGGAGAAGTGTGCCAGAGGCAGCCGGGAGCCAAGGGCCAAGGCTAGGGGAGGTGTAATCAATCACAGGGAGGTATAGAAGTTCCTTTTGCTTCCTTCCTAGAGTACTCCAGCTGCTGGTGCTGGTGGGAAGAAGCTCCACCGCACGGCGGCAGGACTATGGGCATTCCTAAGTGGTTCATCACAGAGGGTTCCGACTGTGTCTCTCTAGCCCTCACATCTCTCTGCCTCTGCCCCTCACACGGGATGCGGAGCACTGGTCCTCTGCACAGGAAGCAGAACCGCAGAACCACTGTGTCCCAGGAATAATCTGAATCACATGCTTTGCAAATGAGCTTGTTAACTTGGTTTCTGTTTTATTCGAATCCTTGAGCTTTGAAATGCAGTATCTGGGGAATGGTGCAGGAGAGTGTGCATTTCTAGATCTGCCACTTCCTATTATTTTACTCCACCTGACTTGGATGGTAATCAAGTGTTGGATAACAGCCTTCCTGGAGCATTTGAAAGGTCAAAAGTCCAAAACTGGCCCTTATTTTGAATGTCCCCATCAACTATTGACAGGCTTCGTGTCTCCTGGCGCTGCTGCTGCTTCTGGAGGGGGACATGTTCTCCGCATCCCCTCCACCCTCCGGGCTGCTGGAGAAGCTGTGCCAGTACATTGACCTCCACCAGGATGAATTTGTGCAGGTAGGAGAAGCTGTGCTCCTGTGGGGGTCACACCTTCTGGGACTTTTTGTGCCAACAACTTGGCTCCATTTAAAATGCCTGCACCTCCTGGTTGAATTAAGGTAATCCTAGTCCATTGGGTCTGGGAAGAACTCCCTCCTGGCCACTCCCCCTGGAAAGGGCATCTGTTCATCCCTGGCGCATTCATCTCAGGTGTCCCTTTCGAGATGACCAGCGATGTGGAGCTCACTCTTTTACTGGCTCCTCAGGTGGCCCACTGGCAGTGCCCCTGGCCCCTGGTGAGGGCCAGACAGCTGGGCGCTGCAGAGCTCTGCACTCTGTCAGCATTGTCTGTGGTGCAGTACGGGGGCCGGAAGTGCTTGGTCTCCTCTGGTACGACCCTGCTTCCTGCCTTACTCACCCCACAGCTGTGGGCACGTGGTGCAGGCATATGGGGGCGGGGAGGGTGAGGAGGAAGGGAGAGAGGGAGGCCAGGGAGCAGGAAGGAGCAGGAAGGAGCAGGGCGAGGGGCGAGAAGGTGCAGGCACTGCTGTGCCCACCCTCTCACTGGCTGCTTCCCTCTCCCTTCTTTCCACTCGGCCTCTTGTCCCCTCCCTGGGTATCTGGGCCAGTGACCACAGGCCTCCCCAACTGAGTGTTGTTTGTGCTTACCAGCCTGGGGGTCCGTGGGGTCTCACTGGACTGTGTGTCCAAGCCCCCACCCTGTTTCTGGCACATACACGACAGGCGTTTGATATGTGTTTGTTGGATCAGTCAACCAATTTGGGGAATATAATCATGCAAACAGATGTGAAATCTTCCTGTTCGTGCTAACGACACAACACTGAATGTCCAGACCAGTCTTCCTGAGCTTGACCTTCATGTAATCCTTCTTTGTACCAGCATATAAACCTGAAAGCCTAGGATCTTCAGAACCTGAGCGGGGTTTCCAGAGTAGGTTGGAATTTACAGGGACCTAGAAGGGGTCCCTGGGGGGATGGAGGGCTGATTTGGGCTTTCAGCCACAACATCTCTTCCCTACCTCCTCCAACCCACTCAGGCCCCCTCAGGGTGGGAAACCTGCAACTCCTGCTGAGGTTCCAGTTGAAAAATGTGGAACACAATTTTCCTTAAGTAAGTTCCCTTAAAATACATGTGTGGCCACCAGGAGTGAGAGGTCAAACTAAATTATGATGTGGAGTCAAGATCAGCCAGTTAAAATATATGTAGCTTTTCAGAAAACAATCCTATCCTAGGATAAGTGAATTGGGTTCCAACATGGAATGTGAAAGATCCTCACTAATAACTCCATATTAGCTGGTGCTTACTGAATAGGGCATCTGGTAGGTGCCAGGCACCATGCTGGTCCTCTCGCAGTGTGAAAGCTCCTGGCCACCATCTCCTGTGGTTAGGGAGCATTGCCCTACCAGAGAGGTGAGAAAACTAAGCCTGAGAGAGGAAGGGTCACCAGAGCCCCGTCACTGGCACAGGCTGGGGTGAACCGCAGCCGCCCTGCCTCCCAGACCAGGGAGGAGGAGGAGGGAGGGGAAGCGAGGGGAGGCGAGGGGGAGGGTCCCCACCTGGAGGGGCCCACCCACTCTCTTCCACCTGTGCCCCTCATCCTCTGTCCTAACCAGCACCTTTGGCCTCCGGGTCTTGATTAAACCCCAGGGCGTCTGTTGGTTACCTCTGAGTGCCACTGTGCACAGTCTACAGGACTCTGCACAGAAGACCCCGTGGGGACCAGTCGGTCCCTGCCCTCCAATCGCCCCACCCAAGGGGATGTGGACCCCCCACGCTAAAGCCCTCCCTGCCTTTCCTCACAGACGCTGAAGGAGTGGGTGGCCGTGGAGAGCGATTCCATCCAGCCCGTGCCACATTTCAGACAAGAGCTCTTTCGGATGATGGCCATGGCTGCGGACAAGCTCCGGAGCCTGGGAGCCAGCGTGGACTCCGTGGACCTGGGCTCTCAGCAGGTGCTGGCGGCCATCGCCCTCCAGTTAAGGAACCACTTCTGTGGCCATCAGCCTTGCCTTCTTTGGCAAGAGAGGGGCTTACCCTGCTCCTCACCCCAAACCCCTAGAGAGTCGATTCCCAGAAAGGACGAAGCACCCCTCCCAGCCGAGAGGGCTACTGACTTGTAGAGCAGGCCTGGGACCGGGCGGGGGTTGGTGTGTGGAAGCAAATGGAGGAAGCGAGTAAGGGTAACAGTGGTATGGAAAGACCCCAACCCTGCCCTTGAGGTTCACATCTCAACTTGGTTGTCATTTCCCCTAAATTCATATGCAACTTTCTCCAAGGGTCACACATAGAACTGCATTCTTTCCTCAGAATTATTGCTTAAAACTGCCATTCCAAACCTGATGGCAACTCTGAGCCCAATGCCACCCATCCCCAAAGCCAGCCCTGAGCCCAAAGCCACCCAACCCCCAGTATTAACTCTAAGCCCAATGCCACCCATCCCCAATGGCAGACATGAGCCCAAAGTCACCCAAACTCCAATGGCAGCCCTGAGCCCAAAGCCACCCATCCCCAATGGCAACCCCAAGCCCAAAGCTACCTATTCCCAATGGCAGCCCTGAGCCCAAAGCCACCCAAACCCCAATAGCAATCCTAATTCTAAGCATTCAATGCCACCTGCTCAGCATGAAGAACTTCAGAACGACCCGAATTTTCTAGGGTTCTACTTTAAGGCAGCTGAGTTCTAAGTTCTTATTGATGAATGCCTCCTGCTAACTATACTATTTGTCAATGTGTACCTGAGGAATCCCTTTGCTTTTAATTGTTTTATATTTTTATTGAAAGTGTCTAATGGGACCCATTTTAGAGATGGAGAAAGTGATGCTCAGAAAAATGACATAGGATCTTTAGGGACCCAGGGATAGAATGGACAGATTCCTAATGTCTCATTCTGAACTTTATGGAAGAACCACACAGAGATTTTTAAACCATGTGATCCATTATCCTTCTGCAGCTGCCTGATGGCCACAGTCTTCCCATACCTCCTATCATACTGGCTGAACTGGGGAATGATCCAAATAAACCCACGGTGTGCTTCTATGGGCACCTGGACGTGCAGCCTGCTCACAAGGGTGAAGGGTGGCTCACAGACCCCTACACGCTGACGGAGGTGGATGGTCAGTGACATGCTGATTCTTTAGCACTGTGCTCCTCTGTGGATAGGGCTTGCTCACAAGGGTGAAGAATTTAGAATGTGACTCTGTCCCCAGACCCCAGGGCTTTCAATGTCATTAAGAGTGAATTGAAGGGTGTTGCTTTATTTTTGTTTTGTTTTGGTTTTTTGTGGTGCTGGGGATTGAACCCAGGGCCTTGTGCATGTGAGACAAGGCAAGCACTCTACTAAGTGAGCTATATCCTCAGCCCCAACTGGTGCAACCACTCTGGAAAGCAGTATGGAGATTCCTTAGAAAAGTTGGAATGGAACCACCATTTGACCCAGCTATCCCACTCCTGGGTGTATACCCAGAAGACTTAAAGTCAGCATACTACAGTGACGCAGCCACTTCAATGTTTATAGCAGCTCAATTCACAATAGCTAAACTGTAGAACCAACCTAGATGCCCTTCGATAGATGAATGGAGAAAGAACCTGTGGTATACATACACAATGGAATGTAACTCAGCAATAAAAGAGAATAAAATTATGGCATTTTCAGGTAAATGGATGGAGTTGGAGAACATCATGCTAAGCAAAGTAAGCCAATCCCAAAAA